>CAIGRL010256915.1:0-12618 GCA_903798325.1 Fraxinus xanthoxyloides | reverse complement strand
ATTGGACAAACCAACTCGTTATACAACCCTCCTCAACTTAGTTTTCTTAATCCCCTACAAGTAGGAAATATCTCCTAAATAGTTTAGAATGTAAATTAGCCTAGGAAAAGAAATTATTAATACTAGCGAGTAGTGAAGATATCGTTGACATTGAGGAGCTTACTGTCAAATGCACGAACTAAATATCCTATCAAAGCTCCATTAAAGCTAATATACATTAGAATGAATGAGCTTTTAAGAATTTATACAAGTGAAGAAAATGATGAGACTGAAATAAATGTAAGAATAAGGCTACAAAGTTGTTAACATAATCTTCAAGCCAAGTTAAGAACACGTGAAGTACAAATGCACACATGTCTTATAAATATAATTAATCCCATGCACAATTGAAAGAATATCAAATCTGCAGCACCTGTCACATTAAAATTTGGAACGATGGAAGTGCAAGCAGACATCATGAATCGAGAAAATCAATCGAGCTAATTAATGTTAAAAAAATTAAACTCCAAAATGATGTCATGGATACCTAATGCCAACAATATCTCGAAATTCTTCCTCCTTGCTTCGAAGCATGTAATTGTGGTAATTATAGGTGAAAACCGAAACAAAGAGTTTGTTGTTGTGGCAATATAAAGTGAATCAGAAATCCAAGTTTGGTATGATAAATTTCCCTTGTAAGCACATTTATCAATGAAGCTTCCCATGCTTAAATCAGAAATAAATCTATATTAAAATCTGTATCCTCGCTGGATAATTTATATCAAAATCAGAACTCAGTTCCTGGAGGAAGAATCTTATGTCTTGTCAATAGCATAAATTCGTGCAATCAACATCTACAGGGAGTTTTAGCAGCTATGTAATTTTAGTCATGTAGTTGATTAATTATTACTTCACAGGTCACAGCACAAGAAATTTAATATTAAAACCTCTCAAGTCAAAGCAGCATTGCTCATAATCTTTTGAGTAAGATCTGGAAAAATAACTAAGACAAAAGAAAACAACTTACTGTAATAAAACCAAGACGTAAAGCCATGTAGTCAGCTTGGTGAACAGCTTTTAACATAGAGATTCTAAGTCCACGTCAAACACATACGTACAAAGGGGAAAGAGATGAAACAGAACGATAGCATTAACCTTGAGTTTATCAGAATATATAGCAATATCTTTCAGAAATAAATCGTTCGAAGGGATAATTAAGGAGGATAAAAGAGTGAGACAGAAAAAATATCCTTATAAGCAAAAGTGAATTACCATTTCAATAACAAAAAAAGGTTGTCAGTTTCTACATATTCATTAGAAACAATGATTGCTTGCTATCCTGTTAGCTTATATATCAAGACCTCGTTATGGGGTTCATCATATGGTTGTGGACTAATGAAATTTAACGGAGCCAAATGTAATCTCTCTCCCTATGTTCATGTACGTATGAGATATTGCACGAGCGCACTCACAAAAATGTGATTCCTGTCTCACAGTTTTTGTTTTTTATCCACGTTATTGCTTTCTGCATGATGGTTAAATTTGTATGAATATTCTAATGTTAAAAAAGAATAAGCAGAAAGTTTACAGTTTTCTAGCACTAGACTTGAAACGGTTCATCATTCACACATTTCTTAGGTTGTGGCAGTGGTTATTGGGAAATGGCATGCATTAAAGAGAATTTGGATTGCTACAAGAAAGTAGGCCCTTTTTTGGCCTCCATTTTAATTACATTTCAGGAAAAATGTATTTTGGAATAGTAATTTTTTTGGAGAATGTGTAATTAAAAAAAAAAATCAATTTTACATGCAATATTACTTTATTAGATAATGTGTGGTTAATAAAAGGAGAGAGAAGATGAATTATAATTTTAATGGAGCTCAATCAGTGGTTAAGTAATTTATATTCAGACACGTGAAATGATATCCTAACCCCTGTTTGACACACATTCTTTATAAATACATTCTTTAAAAACTCATTTTCAACTACATATTCTTCAATAAGATAATATTTTTCATCATTTCCCCAATAATATCCATTAAACAGACCTATAATTCAGAATTTAGTTTTCAGGTAGGAGAGATTCTACAGCATATACCAGCCAAACAAGAACTCTGTGCTCACTCCATGGATGCGATGTCTGATTTAACTATGAAACTAGATAGGCGTCTGATCTGTATATTATTTGATGCGGCTTCTTGTGGCTCTAAATCAAAATTTGACAATAAAGGGAAAAAAAAAGTGCATAAAATGTCATTTAATGGTTGCGGTTCAGAAAATAAATTAAACGGGAAATTATCATAGGAATCACATCACCATTAGAAGTGTCTGCACTAAGCAATCCGCGAAGTGCCAATGTCTTGGAAAGATTTTCCCATGTTCTCCAGCTATAGATCTGTATGCATGACATAAGAATTTGCATGATGGTTAAGTAACCGTACCAATATGTCACAAAAATAAAAAACAAGAGGTACCTAACTTTTCTTACAGGAAGCTTTATCATTCAGTTGCCACCTTGCATATTCATTCTTTAACTAAATCGGTTATAATAACCAATCATTCATGTCACGGCTATAGTCTAACAATAAATCCAAATAAGTATAACAAGAGTGACTTCTTTAACAGCCCATTTGAGGAAATACAAAGAACGCCAAAATTGTACTCTGGGTTGTGTTAGAAACTCTATTTACATAATATGATCAAAGAATCATATACTTAATCATAAAGCGGAAGGACTTTGACTTGTTTGGTTGTCTCATGCTCTAGCGTCCTATTGCGTATGGGGAACTCAAGATCTCTATTTTCAATGGTGTTTATCACTTATCACTACTTGAGTAAAGAACTCAGATTCTGCAGCCTATAGACTACAAAACTAGCAAGATGGAGAAAACTGGAGGGAGAAAGAGCTCGATTGAATTTTGGATGTCCAAATTAAGTGGCCAAGCTTTACAGGATTGCACCAATAAACACAGCAGACAGCAACTACATGTAAATTTGTTCAAATAATTCACTGTTCACATAAGGTATAGTAACTTTCATTACCACGGTTCAGTTACATGTAACTTATGCTCGTTGGTCCTGTGCATGTTACACGGTCTTCTGAATTTCTTGTAGTAAGAAACCAACTACTGAGGCTGTAAATTTTCTCCCACGCAGTTTGGATTCAATAAAAAAAAAATAGTTAACATGGACTCAATTAAGTTTAAAGACACTATATTATGCCTAAAACCCTGTCATGAGTTTCTGCTGTGGGAACCAAACNAGAAAGAGCTCAATTGAATTTTGGATGTTCAAATTAAGTGGCCAAGCTTTACAGGATTCCACCAATAAAAACAGGAGACAGCAACTACATGTAAATTTGTTCAAATAACTCACTGTTCACATAAGGTATAGTAACTTTCATTACCATGGTTCAGTTACATGTAACTTATGCTCGTTGGTCCTCCTGTGCATGTTACACAGTCTTCTGAATTTCTTGGACTAAGAAACCAACTACTGAGGGTGTAAATTTTCTCCCACGCAGTTTGCATTCAATCAAAAAAATAGTTAACATGGACTCAATTAAGTTTAAAGACACTATATTATGCCTAAAACCCTGTCATGAGTTTCTGCTGTGGGAACCAAACAAACGTGAGGACATTAAGGGTACCAAATAAATATTTTAAACATTCACTCAACCGGCTATGGACCTCAATATTTCAAGATAATTGTGTAATTAATAGCACAAAGCAAATGTAAGAGAAAATTATCTAATATTTACACACTGCTATTAACTAATAAGCTTATCCTAGAGTTCAAAAAATATATAAGAAAAAAACATTGGGGTTCCATATAGCAAAAGCATTTTTAATGTTGTGACAGCATTTAAAAGAAGTGATATATGGAAATGCAAATAAGAAACATGGATAGCAGTACATTGTAGTCCAGGACATAACTCTTCACAAGTTAACAACTTATGAATACCTCAGGACACAAATCTTGATCCACATTGTTCAACAGCTGTCTTGAAATTGACGAATTGAGAGGATTAGAGCTTAACACAACGAGGTGATTTACAATAGCTGGGTTTTTCACATGGATAGAAGGGGCTGCTCAATGTTGATGACTTGACACAAATTTTGGCCACAAAAATAGTCCAATGACCCATGAACAATGACAGAAGTCCAAATAGCATTAGCTCTGGTTGGACCAAACAACAGAATCTCATAAGTCAGTCAAAAACTCCAAATTTATCAAAACATCAGGAAATAGAATAAAACCAATAGACACCACCTCTTCACATATACCTTCCTTGATCTTCTCTAATACAGCAAAAAGATGTTTCCTTTTAGTCCTATCTACCCACTGCCACCACAGATAACATTAGAAAGTTTTCAATATTCAAAAATCCAAGTACCTGTCAAAAACCCATATGAAACTAACTTCAAATCTAGTTGTGTCCAATACTACGTACCATCAAACCTTAAGCCATAAGAGATATATAAGGAAAAGGGTATTTTTTTTTTGACATTTCCAAACTTCTTCAGAGAAGCCTGAATCAAAAACCCAATGCCCACAAGAAGAGTGATTACAGTGGCAACAGCCCATGTGGGTGTTTCAGCAAGGATCTTCCTTCTTTTATCTCCATTGCAGTTCCAACTGAACGAGCCCTACTCAGAAACAGAGACTGTAGGAGCTCAAGTCATTTATGGAGCCCGGCAGGTCCAATTTAAGGGCTTTTCCATTTGTATCCAAAATAAATGATAATGAATTTGACAACTCCTCACAGTGCCCTGCATTATTAAAAAAATTCTCAAGCACGACTCCCCCAATTTAATTTGTAATGTTTGGTTTGTTATGGGAAAATCAGGGGGAGACCATGATGTCTGTAAAAACATTTAAAAAGACCCGCGTGAAATGCTATAACTAGCCTAGGTAAAGCACTTTGGTCCCATTTTCATTTAAGGCCGATAAGTGTTGACAGTAACATACTATACTAGTAAGTCAAATATAGTCCATTGAGGACTGTTTATGTGATGGGAATAGGGGGCCAGCTTTTAATTTGCTCTAATGTTACTTGTAAATAGAGTTATTTTCTAATATATTGAAAAAGGGTTTTGCTATATGGGCATAACAATGTATGCAAGGAGTGCCATAATGGACAAATGTAGACGCCCCCCTCCCCCAAATAGGGGGTGCCATAAAGATTTTGCTACGTCCTTGAAAAAATTGTTAGTAGTCTTGAAAAGATTCAATAATGTATTCTTCTTTGGTAACGCCAAAGGATAAATTTATTTGATTAATGTACATAACATTCATAGTGGTGACTTGGAATTATGTTCATACACATCTTGTATATTCAACTTGAAACTATGAAAAATTTTATAGAGCTTAATGCATTGCAGTACACAACTTTAAGGAGAGTTGCATTCAACTTACTCATCTCCAATTTCATACAATTCAATCACCAAACTTCAATTTATTTGCAAGTTTGACCACTCCATACAATGCACCAGTCTAACTAATGTAATATGCTGACGTAGACGAGTGATGTTTTATGTCCAATTTTAAGAATTTTACAAGGTTTAATGCATTTGCAAGTCAACTAAGGGGAATTGCATCCAACTCGCTCATCTTCAATTTGGTAAAATCTGGTAACCAAACTTCAATTTACTTGCAAATCAGTGGTGCAAATGACGGGAGTGAGGTAGTCTCAGCTGAACTGACAGCCGCAGTATAAGAGTTCAATTCTTGCCTCTAACAATGTTTGAAATTAGACTATTTGCGGACATATAATAGCTCTTGTACCATGATCTGTTGAGGCACATTCCCCGATTTACCTCCTCCACGATGCTCTAGGGGCAGGACGATGGGGCCCTCAAGGTTGGGGTTCAACCTTTAACTAATGTCTTATAATGGCATACGAGAAGTTTCATTTCCAAAAAGACGTGATAAAATAAGAAAATTTCCAAAAAAAAAATAAAAAAATGCGCCTGTTCTCATGGAGCACATATTTCCAACTCAAGTGACTCATACATTAGTTGAAAGGATGTGAAAGAGCACTATACGTACACATGTATCATCAGGTAAATGTGGGGAGGGCATGGTCAAGCTCTACATTTCCGTAAACTTTTGCCAACAAAATCATTACAGAGAGTGATATTCCATCATAAAGCAGCCGAGTATGTCTAAATCTGACGCTACATCAAGTAATCATCTGCATCCGCTTCGTGATTGACAGAATCAATCATAGGCAGAGATACGAAAATGACATTTCTGGGCAATGCTTGGTGGATTTGCTGTCTTATGAGATAATGGGACGTTTTGGAACCTGTTTGATCAGCTTGATTAGTTCGTAAGTTCTCTTGTCTCTTCCAGCATAGAGGCAAAGGTCAAGTGGAGTTAATCCGTCCTGAAAATAACAGCAGGAGAGCATAAGAGGTCCTTTTAACACTTACGTCACTCAAAAGACCTTAAACATAAGCTGCCTCAAAGAAAATCAAATTGCTAAGTTTTTAGAATTATCAATGATCTTGTATAAAAACTAAAGCCAGTCAACTTACACATTAGACAATAGACTCCGTGTCCACTCCTGTTAATTTCATATATTGTGACTGTTCCTTAATGTCATAAGGTCTAAACATAGTAGAAATGTCTCGTACCGCTGGCTAAAAGTGCGAAAATGTATAATTGGATGTTTATCAATTGGTTAGTTCCTATTACGTGCAAGCATCCTACAACTTTTATTTGCTACATTTATAATTTAACAGTGAATATAAGTGACCCATATTAACGAGGCATCAAAAAAATGAATCGCATATAGGGCACCCATTATGATGACGAGTGAGAATCTGATAAATGATCACTAGCTAAGAATATCAATATAAGAAGTGCATGTGGAGCAGAAACATTGGATTAAAACTTTCCAAGCAAGTTCTAGATGTTTACCTTGTTCCTTATGGTCTTATCAGCTCTCTTAATCAACAAAAGCCTCACTATATCTGTCCTACGGGATTGAACAGCAAGATGTAATGCTGTCCACCCATCCTGGAAAAATTTAATTTAAATGTCAAGGTAAATTAATCTTGGGAATCAAACGGAGATTCTCGAAATTCATATTAACTAAAGAACGTGGTTTTCTGATGATCAAAGTATTAGTAATCCTACATTATCCTGAAGGTTTATATCAACGTTGTACAATAAAAGAATTTTTATCATCTGACTTGAAGCCGTGCGAACTGCATAGTGCATTAAGGTAGCCCCTTCCTGCCATCAGCACAAAATTAAGAATTTAGCTGCTTGGAGTGGAAAGTGATAAGAAAAGAACAAATCGGTAACAGGAGATCTTTTAATAAGCCGTTAACTAAATGATTCCATACAATACTTCCACAATCTGAGTGCACTTATGCATATGCAGCTCCACTCTCTTAAAAGGAAGTTTATAACTCTAGTTTCAGAATTGAACACCCGTAACTCTTTACATTTAAATAAGATGTTGGAAATCGGAAAATAAATTTGAAACGCCATATAGGCTTCCTCGTCCCCTAGTTATAAACAAGCTGAATGATGTGGTGAATGGTGCCCGAGTAGTTCTCACTGCCAAGAACAAAAGTGCAAACGCGATGCCAGGGTTTAGGGTTCGATGCCAGGCATTTGAAGTATTCGCAAAACCACCATGCACATACAAAAGAATAAAATCACGGTAGCACGGGAAGAAAGATTCTGTGATCACAGCCTGTGCATGCAAAGAATTTCGAGAACTAAAACAAAATCATGCTTACTTTGTCACGAACAAAGGGATTTGCTGATTCTCTCAAAAGACAGTTAAAAATAGCCTGTTTTTTTCCAAGTATTGCTTTGTGAATCCCAGTCAATCCATCCTGTCAGAAAAGAAAACGTAATAACAGGAAATGGAATTCAGACCCAATAACAACAAGGTAAAGAAATGTCAACAATTTATCACAAGAATATACAAACTTATAAGCACACAAGGAGCAGGCAAAAAGTATATGAAATAAAAATATGCAGATGGTAGTTGTCACCCAGTGCACCTTGTCAGGGGCGTTAATATCAACACCGTGTTTTAACAAAGAAGTCATCAGGTAAAATTCTCCAGAGGCAGCAAGAGTATGTACAGGATGCCATTTCCCCTGAAAATGATTACGTGAAAATTCATGAATTAGCATAATGCCACATATTGTGAGTGCAAGACTATTAAGAGAGAAATATCCATGATGAATATACATGAGATAAGAAATAAGGATCGATAGGAGAAGATGGCTCCATCTGAGGACAAATTTAGGGTGGAACAATTTGGATGGATTGGGGCATGACTTGCATAGGCCTAAAGAAGCTTCCATTTACAAGATCAGTGTGATCTCAGGTGGACCAAAATTGTGATGGCCAAATGAAGTTGCAAAAAGTTTTTGGCATTGGATTGAACTGAACGAAAAATTAGTATGCATGAAAACCTAAGTTTTAGAGGAAGGCCTTGCTTGTTGTTAATGTAGTATAGTAGCATATGTTGTTCGGTAGAAAGAGAACTACATAGAGGCAGCAAACAAATTTGTTGGGAGAAAGAGAACTTGTGAATAAAAATAATTATTGTTGTCCTAATATAAAATCAGAAAAGAAAAAAAAAAGGCTTATGCGGCCAGGCGGAGGTGTACGTCACTGAGATAACCAGAGCAAGTGACTCTAATTAAAAATCTAGCTCTAAATCTCTAACCAACTTTAATTTTCATAACAAAATCTACAAAAATGACTCGTGATGGTACAATGCAGTAGCATTAACTATTAAGACGATCAAAAACCATCCCAATTTGAAACTCAAAGTTGTGTAAAGAACTAGGCTCATTTAGCATACAAACGAAAAAGAGGAAGTCTGGTTCGTTTATTTCATCGACTAGACAAAACTTGATAAATTAGACGTGCATTTTCAGAACCAATCCCCTCAGTTAATTTTTTTTGTAACCTTATATATCAGGAAAGGATATTTTATCACAATTGTAGGGAATTTCAAGTGAAAATTTAATTTTCTTGAGGTAAAGAAGCCAAGTCTTTCTGTTCGAGCAGTGAAAGTTTAACAGCAGTGAGAAGTATTGATACAAACAAGCAAAATTTCTATGCTAACGCAAGGTTAGAAGCAAATCGCTTTTCAATTGCATGCTAGTATCAGTCCAGTCTTGCAATATATATAAAACAATATACTGGGCCATCACAAACTAACAGAAAAGTAAGAGACATTCAGAAATGGGGAACTTACTGAGGTAGCAACTGCGAGATCAGGGATCCGCCTATTCAGTAATAACTTTTCCTCCTTCGTGAACAACTTATTTGTACCTACTTAAGTAGAATGATAGAACAAGATGCCGAAGGTCAGGACGATGGATATCTACAGATTTACAGTGACAAAGGAGAGAGCGAGGGAGAAAAATATAAGCACCAACTACTCCCACTTAATTTCCCAACCTTCAAAAGAAGGGGAAAAGTGCAAACTACCATAAAAGTTCCATTTCAGTATGTTATTGCTGATGGACACATAGATATCAAGGTTGTAGGAGTACTATGCAGTTCTGAAAATAAAGCTTATGATCAAATATTTATTTCTAGGTGTAAAAATCCACAGTTTGTCATCCCTGTCGTGAACATTATGATGATGATGTTGGGGGAGGGGGACTTGGATTAATCAAAATTTTGATACTTTGACAGAATGACAGGAGATGACTCTTTACAATTTACTCGCCATGTTGAAGCAACATCACTTAAAACATTTGGAATATAAACTTCTCCATCTCCAGAGTCCTAATGCTTTATTACTTAAAATGCACACAACAAGTACTGAACATATGCAGAAATCTACACCAACATTGGGTTTGTTTCAATCTATAGCAGCCAAAAAAGCCAATTAACAATAATAATACAAAAAAGGACCAATAGCATAAAGATCGTGATAGCAATGGAACTGCCGTAAATATGCACAAAAGGGTTGCAAAAATATAAGAAATTAATGCATTTGCAAACGGAGTTTCTCTTATTCGTATTAGAAGCCAGGCAGCGATAAATTCAGTATAAAGTACTCAAGCAACAACAATCTTTTCGACCTTGGTTATGTGGGACTAAAAAAGGTACCTCTTGGTTTCTTAGCAGCATCAGGATCATAACTCCCACTATTGAAAAACTCGGAAATATCCTCCAAACCTCCTCCATACACCGCGAACCTCGGGTTCCTCGCTGCCACTCTACCACTTATCCCCACTCCACTTCTGCAGTCATCACCCTTATCAACATTTCTCTTTATATCATCACTCCCCTCAAAAGACCTCAGGTTCGGATCTTCGAGCACAATAGGCTTCAGTTGCTTCAATTTCTCATCCTTAATTTTGTTGAAATCCTCTACACTGATAGGCCTCAGCCCTTGCGTTCTCTTCTCCACTTTTTTACCGTACTCCAGTTGTTGGGCGAGCTTTCGCCTCTCCTTCTTCGTAATGCTAATTTCCCTCTGAATTTCCAACCATTTTTCCGGAATCAAATTTTCTCGATTAACCTCCGTTGTATCAATTTTACGTCTACTTTTACTATTTTTACTCGTACTTATTTGGGTTTCATTATTTCTGAAGTCTGAGCTTTTTTGGAGAAATGGGTCATCAAAAATGCCTTCCTCGAAGACAAGGCAGTCGCCGATGACGCTATCTTCCTCTTGTACGTCTGCGCTGGCGTCATATTGGGATTGGAAAGAGAATTGGAGGGACGAGGAGGACCTTTTGGAAAATGTTAGGGTAGTAGGCGGAAAAGGGAGGTGACGAGAAGTGGACAGTGCAAGAGGGTAAGCAGCAGCGGCTGCTGTTGCCATGGTTGAACTATTCATCTGTACGCGAGATTTCGTAGTGCGTAATTTTCATGTTTGACTGAGCTTTAAAAGAGTTTTAAAATTAATAATTTGAATATTAGGTAGAATTAAAATAAGTAGTGTACAAAAAATTAAAACAATTTTTTTTTTTACTTAAATGTAAAAATAAATTATTCAAATAAAATAGTGCCTCTGTTTGGCCCATCTTTTTAAAACTTATCTTTATTCAAACTTATTTTTCACAACACGTTTCATGAAATTATAATATTCTGTTAACTTTTCAATGACAAGTTTTATCAATTTTTATTTAAACTGCTAAAAATCCATTTTTTTAGTTAAATCAAACACGAGCAATAAAGTATGTAAAAATAAGTTCAACATTTTAAGGTGGGTAAATTGTATCAAAGGTCACTAAATTTTTACAACACTTTCAACTGGCCACTAAAGTTCGGATTTATGCATTACTTACGAGTAATCAAATCATTATGTTTGGATTTCATCAATGATTCTATGTCAATGTCCACCAAAACCAGCAACATTCATGTCAAGTATGATGCCGATGCACAATGGTGTTTCTTTGTATTTACTTGTTATGAGTACATGTATGACATTTGCATTTCACCCCTATATGCTTGAATTTTAATTGGTCATTTTTTTTCTTTTGTCTGAAGTCGATCATTAATATTTGATTGGTCGTTTTGACTCGTTTGTTAGATCATGGAGATTTAATTGGTCTTATTGAGTCTCTTTTTTGGATCGATCTCAAAATTCAATTGTTAGTATTATTCGATTTATTTTGTTTAATTTGGGTACGAGAAAATCAAATTACGTGTGATGTATCTTACTTTACTATTGGGTATCCTGACGTAACAGATGTCACATAATCTATGTTGGAAAATGGTACCCAATATGGGGCTATTTTGACATATTTTTGAGTGATGCTCGTTTATCTATTTCAGAAGATCAATTAGTTTCATGTTCCTCTGTATGAGAAATCAAAGTCATTCTCATTCGCACTTCACACATACACACACTCATACATATATACCAACTTTTAAAAAAGAAGATACTCATTTATCTATTTCGGAAGATCGATTAGTTTCATGTTCCTCCATTTGAGAGATCAAAGTCATTCTCATTTGCACTTCACACACACACTCATACATATATACCAACTTTTAAAAAGAAAAGATGATTATATTATATTTTTAATCTTATGTAAATTTATCTAAATGGATGTATATCAAATTAAATAAAAATATTTCGTTCTAAATTCATCGTCTAATATTTATTTTCATTAAATAATTTTAAACAATTTTATGTTCTTCTAGAATTTGTGATTAAATAAAACTATAAGTAGAAAATATTATCTTCCACCGAAAATTATAAAATCTTAATAATCATAAAATATCATTTTTCAATTGAAATCAAAACAACAATTGAAGGATTATTATTATTAGAAGAAATACATGAAGACATGGCAATATATGAAGAAGAAATTGAAAAAGTAATGATTGTGTTTTATTGTGTATTTAATGAATTTAGTATTACCATTAGAGAAAATACATAAGACAATTTTTATCCATTTTTATTTTTATTTTTCAAAGAACAATATCATGTGAGAAGATGGGAGTCTGCCACCAGGGGTGAACACGGTTTGGTTTGGACGGTTTGTGTTATATTTTCAATTTAAATCATTTCATGCGGTTTGAAATTTTTCCAAATCGAACCAAGTCATTTTATTTTTCAAACCAAACCATTATTTGCAGTTTGGTTCGATTTTAATCTGCGATTTACTTATCGACATTATA
>CAIGRL010256914.1:0-17001 GCA_903798325.1 Fraxinus xanthoxyloides | reverse complement strand
GGAAGAGGACCGCCGAGGGTTGCGGTACCGCCGGCGCCACCGAGGAAAGATAAGTATGATGATGGAGAGGTGGTTAAGATTGAAATTGATGAGTCTTTATTTTCTAATTGATCGGAATTGGGAGAGTATTTGTATCTTGCTTTGATTTAGAAAAAAAAAAAAACTACCTTGTTTTTGGTTAATTGGAATATAAATTCAGAATGAACTGAATGCAATGTTATTTACAGTTTGATAGTTCAAAGTTATATTATTTTTTTTTCTTGGAAATAAGTGACAAAATTTACTAGTTTTGAATGCTTGGTGGATATAATTAGAGACACTTTGGCATGATTTTTACTCTGTCGAATAATTTTTTGAAAAGTTTCCTTATTTGGGTGGTGGAAAATGGGGGAAAAGAAAATGAATCTTAGAAAATTGAATTGTTTAGAAATTGTTTTATTGGGAATTGTAATTAATTGTATTTGATTGGTATAATTTTCTACCTGGAAAATATTGAAAGTTTGGTATCCATTTGACTTTATTTTTTATGAAAATTGTCCATAAAAATGATAATTTCTTTCTATCATTGGGTCTAAAATTTGTTCCAATTGCAAAGGAAAAAAAAATTATCATACCGAATACCATTCGTTTGGCTTTGTTTTGCACGGAAATTGTCTATTGAAAGGAAATTTTTTTTTACCATTATTGATAGAATTTTTTCCAATTGCAATAAAAAAAGGAAAAACAGAACCTGGAAAATCAATTCCAACAAAAACAACAAGAAAAGATTTTCCTCCAGAAGCTGGAAAATGTGAAAAGGTGGAAAAAAAAATCCTATCAAACGGTGCAAAACTTAGAAAATGGGTTTTCCAAGTTCCATGCAAAACTTTTGCTATCAAACAGGGCCTTACATTCTTTTCAAGAAAGTATCTTTTTTTTCTGGAAATTTTTTTCTCGTCAAACGGTGCAAAAGATATACCCTCTACTTCGAGTATGGCCTTCTTGAGCCATTTTTATAGTAGATTTCTTCTTTTAAAAAAAAAATAGAACTTGTTTCATTGAGAATTGTCAATTAATTGTATTTGATTGATATAATTTTCTACTTGAAAAATGTTGAAAGTTTGGTGTCCGTTTGACTTTGTTTTTTATGAAAATTGTCCATAAAAGTAATAATTTTTTCTATCATTGGGTCTAAAATTTGTTCCAATTGCAAAGGAAAAAAAAAATTTATCATACCGAATATCATTCATTTGGCTTTGTTTTGCACGGAAATTGTCTATTGAAAGGAAATTTTTTTTTTACCATTATTGATAGAATTTTTTCCAATTGCAAGAAAAAAAGGAAAAACAGAACCTAGAAAATCAATTCCAACAAAAACAACAAGAAAAGATTTTCCTCTAGAAGCTGGAAAATGTGGAAAGGTGGAAAAAAAATCCTATCAAACGGTGCAAAACTTAGAAAATGGGTTTTCCAAGTTCCACACAAAACTTTTGCTATCAAACAGGGCCTTACATTCTTTTCAAGAAGTATCGTTTTTTTTCTGGAAATTTTTTTCCTCCTCAAACGGTGCAAAAGATATACCCAAGAGTTTTGCTGCTGGATGAAGCTAAAAGTGCTGAATATGCTGAGTTACCAAATGCTTGTAAGTTGATATATTCCTTTGGTGCTCTTAAAGTCAATGTTATTTGGAAAACTTTGTTTTAGCTTCATCATTTATCTAAAGAAGAATTCAGAAGGCTCTTCTTCATCATGTAATTTTCATTTTCAAAAATGAAAATAACAGTATCTTGATAGCAAATGAGTTGAAAAATAATTTCCAAGGAAATTCTCCATTTTTTTCCATTTTAACCCGTTAAATTTGGCGAAAAGAAAGAAGTAATCCCAGTTCCTACGTACGAATTTGGATGGAAAGCTAGAAACATAGTAAATGAGAATCCTAACATTAGTTACATATAAATACAAAAAGTTTACGATTAATGATGTTGCTAGTGGGTATTAATAATACAAAAGATAGTTTCAAATTGAATAAAAAAGGATGCAGACTTGGGCGTGCTTTCTATCGACACTCAAACTCTCTAATAGTTACCTCATTCGTGAAGTCGATGTAAGCATACTTCAATCTAGATTCTGTATCAAACCAAAATCCCGGTAGTTTTGGTAGTGGCAACGTAACACCTTCTCCTTCCAACATATCTAGCACAGACTGCATTGTTGGTCGATCATCTGCTCGTTCTTGGACGCATAAAAGACCGATTTGTATACAACTTAATGCTTTATCTGCTGAAAACTCATCCCCTATTGATTTATCCAACAACTCTAATGCTTTCCCTTTGTTCCACATCTTCCAGGCCTGAACAGTGAGAAAATAAAAGACATATTACCAATTTCTTAGTTATAATCTGGTGACATCAAGTATTATCAGGAATCCTGCTGCACCTTCTGGGACAGCTACCTACTGTCTATGAGTTAGTTCCTTTACTTACATGCTCAACAAGTTTTCCAACAGGATAAGTTCTGTAACTTCTTGTGCCACTCAAAATCTCTAAGACAACAACTCCAAAGCTAAAGACATCTGACTTGACTGATAATACACCGTGCATGAGATATTCTGGAGACATATAGCCACTATAAATCATATTAGATGAATTATAGAAATTAGTATGTTACTAAGATGAAGCAAGAGTTATGCGTCATTGTGTTAATACTTACTGTGTTCCAACGATGCGGGTAGTTATTTCTGTTTGATATTCTTCTAAACTTCTAGCAAGGCCAAAGTTTGAAATTTTAGGCGTCATCTCATTGTCCAGTAATATATTGCTAGTGTCGAGATCCCTGTGAAAAATTCTCAATCCCGAATCTTGATGAAGATAAACAAGACAACGAGCGATACCTATGATGATTTTCAAACGTATGGTCCATCCAAGTTCACGACGTCTTGCTTCATCTGTCTCATTTCAATTCAAATCAGCTCATATAAAATTGACCAATAATTTATCTTTGCAAAAGAAAGAAAATATATTCCAGAATTGAATTAATTTCAGTACTGAAAAAAGAGAAAAGGACTGAAATCTAACCAAAAATGTGAGCATCTAGACTTTTGTTCCCCATAAACTCGTATAGAAGTATACTTTCTTCTTGATGAAAGCAGTATCCAAGTAGTTTAATGAGATTCGGATGCTGAAGTTTGGAAATCAGAAGAACCTCATTTTTCAATTCAGCGAGGCCTTGTCTGGAATTTGATGGAACCTTTTTAACAGCTACTTCCTGTCCTGTAGATAATACACCCTATACAACAAAGAATAAATAGCATTAGCAGAAAGATTGAACTTCAAAAACACCGTCTTAAGGGAGAGGTTGGGAATTAGCAGTCTAGAAAACACCACCTTGTAAACACTACCAAATCCACCAATTCCTATATTATTTGAACGCGAGAATTTATTTGTTGCAGCTGCAATAGTTTCCCAATCAAACCTATGCAAATCCACATTCTCTTCAAAATATTCTGAAATATAATAAGAGTTATCATTAACCGTGAGACTGGAAATGGATAGAGCCAGCTATGCATGTTCAAAGTAAGACTTAGACTAAGAAATGAGTTTTTGCTGGATCTAGGCTCCATTGTGTTAAAAAAATAATAATAATAATAATAAAATTTGAGCTCATCTTTTCTAATTATCAAACAATGCATTTCCTCAACTCATTCAATTACTGAGATAGATTAGGTACAATTATGGGCTTGAATTTGAGGCTTGTATGAGCTGTCTTATTTACTGAACAAGCCAAATATCAAGGTCTGCGCCAATTAAAGATATGATTCTGGGGAAGTGTTATCATAATAAGTACACAAGATAAACAGATCACACAGGCCAAAACGTGAAGAATACATGATAACTGCATTTATTTCTGCTTATGGAGCTTAAAGTGAGTGAGCTGAGAAAACCATTTGAAATAGCTTCCAACAACGAGGTTATTATTAGCAATGTCTGTGGTTAGTGCAATACCTAATATTGAGAAGGGGCCCAATTCTGTTTTCTTGGATGCTTTTACCCTGTTCCAGAATGCATCCCATGGCCAAAACCGTGATAGCTTATAAGCATTGGTTTTTCTCTTATCCACTGGCGATCTCCTTCCTAAAGGCTCAGCATTCTGAAGCATTTCGCATTTGTTTCTTTCTGCCAGTGGAGGTGCGATATCCTTCTCCTCTACAGAAGACATTTCTTGTATCTCCGTACTAATTGATTGGACAGTTTTCCCAGAACAAGGCCAGACACCGTCAGCAATGGTTACCTCTTTGACATATTCCTGCTGTTCCAGTGCAAACTCGAGTTGTACCATAATTTGAGCCATTGTAGGCCGTTTATTTGGTTCATTATGCAAGCATCTTTTTGCAACTTCCAGAAATGTCATCAGGCTCTCTGGTGAAATTTGTCCCCTCAGACTTGAAGAAATAAGCTGATCGACTTCTCCCTTACATATGCAGTCTTGAACCCACATGGTGAGACTATGTTTGTCCTCCGCGGCTCTTGGATCCACTGCTGGTCTTCCACACAATACTTCCAACAACACAACCCCAAAGGCATAAGTGTCACTCTTCCTTGTCAGTTTACGGGTTCTAAAATAAACTGGGTCAAAATACCCAAATGTGCCTCTAACGTTTGTGCTAATATAGCTTTGCAAGTAAGTTTTCTTTTGAATTTTGGCCAATCCAAAATCGGAAATCTTAGCATCGAAATTTTCATCCAGCAGGATGTTCGAAGACTTTATGTCGCGGTGTATGATTTCATGATCAGTACCACTGTGTAGGTAGTCTAGTCCTCGACCCACCCCAATGCAGATCCTTAGGCGTTGCTTCCAAGAGAGAGAAGAATGATAATCACTCTCGCCATCGAGTCTAAAGAGATGATCAGCCAACGTGCCACTGGGAATATACTCGTACAGAAGAATCATTTCTTGAAACTCATTGCAGTATCCGATTAAAGAAACAAGATTAGCATGATGGAGCTTCGAAAGTGTTCTGACCTCTGTCCAAAACTCGTGCTCTCCTTGCTTGGAATTGGATTCTAACCGCTTTATGGCTACAATTTGTGGCCCATTATCAATGAATCCTTTGTAGACTTTACCGAACCCACCTTTTCCGATAACAAGTGCTTCATTGAAGTTCTCAGTGGCTAATTGTATCTCAGCAAGCGAAAAAGGACGACAGATTCGTTCAGTCGAGGCTGATAACTTGTTCCTATCTTTGGTATAATTAGCTTCCCAAATTTGCAACAATTTATGAGTAATGACGTTGATTACAGCAATTATAATCACTGCACCAGTTGCAATTGTGTTTCCATGACCTAAAATAGACAGAAATTTTTGCAGAGTCTCAGAAGATGGAGATCGGGCAGGAGGCAAGGGGTTCGGACTAGCTAGACTGTTTTCTTGGTTGCTCAACTTTAATATCTCAAATCCCTTAAGGGCATCCTTTATCTGAAGGGCAATCAGTATATCACGCCTGCCCTCCTTTTTGCGTCCTTTCACCATCACAATGTAGTCTCTGTACCAAAGGATGTCATTGCCACCCTTCCCTTTATCGACATTAGTTTCGACAATCATGTCATTTATGAAGACCCTAAACACCAGGTGGCCAGTCTCAGCCATCTGAAGTCCTTTCTCACAGAAATGAAGCCTCAACAAGTACCCATATCCAACATCCACAGGTATTTTCCAGGTGAAATTGTTGATCTTGTTTACCTTTTTATTTGAAACTGTTCCCCACATCCTAAACATACCAAAATTGTCTTCTAATGGGATGGTATTCCAAATGATATTTAATCGGTGCATGACTTCAAGTGCAGTGCTGTTATCAATGTAGATTTGAGATTTTTGGCCAACCACTTGGGCTCCAAGATCGCCAACATGAGAGTAATAAAGATCAGGAGGCATGGATATTACCTCAATTCCATTTATGAAAGCATATGTTTTATATGACAGGCTATGTTCCGGAGAAAAGATTATGTCCAAAGTTCGATTTTCTCCTATATTGATGCAGTATTCCTTGACGAAAGATTTTACACCAAGTGCATCCGCAGTTATCGAAGCACTAAAGTTACTGAGGAGGGTGTAAGGCCCAGCTTGGACAGTGAAAAAGTCCATAGACTTTTCAAAACTCCGGTATGAACCCCGACTAAAATGAAAGCGAATAAATTTGTGACCTGGGCTTAATCGGAAAGTATAAGAGAATTGTGTTCGAGATATTCGTGCTGTCTTGTAGGGAACATGATCTGTGGAAACCAAGTTATGGACGACGCTTGAGCTGGTGGATGAGCCCTTTATTTGTGGCGAGGAAGTAGATTTTGATTTTATATCTCCAATCCATTCCCTGCCACTGAAGGCAGTTGAAATACCTGTGGAACCACAGTCGATAGCTATATCCCCAGAGAGGTAATGATCTGCAGAGGTGATAAGAATATGATAAAAGAAGAAAAAGACCAGACTGATCATTGAAACTGGATGCAGATACATGTTGTGATTGTACTTTCGTGTAAAACAACAGACGATGCTAGCAGTTAATGGTCCATACAAAATATTACAGTTCAAAGTCAAGTGCCTTGAATCTTCACATATAACTTTTCTTATGAGTTTTGGAAACATCTACGTTGAATGGTGCTTGTATAATTAAATTATGTTTTGGAAACATCCATTGGACTATGCCTATGTGGTTCAAGTCGAGATGGACCAGGACGATTTCACGGCAAATTCATTAGTATTATCTTTTTATTTTTTTTGTTTGAATTGTATTTACTTACTTTTTCGATTCAATCTACGAGTCAGTGTCAAGGCTGTATTCGACTGTTTAAGTCCGTACCAATACCACTTTGTCACCATCAAGGAAAGCTATGGGTTTTAGCCCTTGTTTAAGCCTCATTTGTTCAAAACTTATTTTCAACCATATATTCTCCAATAAAATCACATGTTGTCTAAAAAAACACTATTTCAAAATAATTTGTCCCTCGAAATGGAGTTCAAACATGGGCTTAGCATGGTTAAAGCATAATACATGTAATCATGCTTTCATAGTCCACCGTCAAATCAGCTACGTAATTATTGAAAAAGTTCTGCTAGACCAACAATGTCATTGACGGGATTTAAAAATATGGAAACACGTGCACAACATTATTAGATAATTTTAAAAAAACTACCCATAAACGCAGTCAAAACTCCTGGTCGAGTAGCATTATTCTTAGAGGGTGTTTGGTAGAGATTAAAATTGAAAAATTAGCTGTTATTGTTGACTTTTATTAGACGAGTGAGACCCAAAAATGACCATATTTTCAATTTTAATTTGATTTTAAGGCTTACCAAACAGGCCCTTATTAAAATAATTGTCTGATTTGGGTAGGGTGGGGATATTTGGATTATTTTGGGATCCAATCAAAGTATATGAAGTTAAATGTTCATTTAAATAAACGTTGGGGAGACGGGTAAATTATTTTATTTTATTTTTTCCATTTTTTCTTTCACTTTTCTCCTCATAGACGGTCAATTCGGAGAAATATCTCCAACATATATATATACATACAGTAATAGGCAATTAGGGTCTAGATTTCCGCCGCTCTGCTTTCACAGCACTTCCGCTCAAAGCCGTTAACGGAGGGGAGCTTCATCCACCAGAACTCAAGATGGTGCGCCTATCTCTCACACACTCACTCTAGATCTCTGTGTATACTTTTCAATGAAGTTTTGGATACTGTTATCTAATTTAGGGTGTTTTATGTGTGTGNCCATTTTTTCTTTCACTTTTCTCCTCATAGACGGTCAATTCGGAGAAATATCTCCAACATATATATATATACAGTAATAGGCAATTAGGGTCTAGATTTCCGCCGCTCTGCTTTCACAGCACTTCCGCTCAAAGCCGTCAACGGAGGGGAGCTTCATCCACCAGAACTCAAGATGGTGCGCCTATCTCTCACACACTCACTCTAGATCTCTGTGTATACTTTTCAATGAAGTTTTGGATACTGTTATCTAATTTAGGGTGTTTTATGTGTGTGATTTTTTTTATTTTTTATTTTTATGTGTAGCCGTCGCACAAGACATTCATGATCAAGAAGAAGCTTGCGAAGAAGCAGAGGCAGAATAGGCCAATTCCGTACTGGATCCGCCTCCGCACCGACAACACCATCCGCTACAACGCCAAACGCCGTCACTGGCGCCGTACCAAGCTCGGCTTCTAAGCATACCCATCTTTTATAGAGTTTTGCGTTATATTCTGCTTTTATTTTGTATTAGGATTGGATGTTTTCGGATGAACAATATGTTAGAACGCAATACTTCTATTTGGTTTTATTCATATTTTGTCTTGATTTGAGATTTGAAGTTAATCTACAGACTTGATCACGGGTTCAATTTTCATTCTTCAGCCTTTATTTTTGGATTTATAATGTGGTTTTTGTCCTTTTATCACTTCAAATTGTTGGTTATTTATACGATTCTCCCCTTGATCTTAACCTTAAATTGTGCCTTTACTTCTCTTGTTTTGGCAAAGCTTATAAATGCTTATGAGCCGGTCGAACTTTTTTTTTTTCTGCACATTTCACAAGACTTAAGAGTTTTTATTCACCTTTATTCATACATTTTGTAGGATCCAATAATATATTAATTAAAAAAAAAAAAAAAGAGTTTGCCAAACATGGTTAGGAGCTTTTGTAGAACTTTATTGAATGTGAACTAGGCCCTTGTGCATTTTAAATTGAATTTGTCTGGGCCGACTGTCCTTGTTGTGAGAGTGTTATCTTTGAGATATGGATATGATTGTCTTTCAATGATATAGTTGGGTATTTTGCTGTGATGGATGATAGATTACTGAGCTACTACTTGTGTATACAATGAGAGTTAGCAGTTTTTGCAATTTGGTGATCAGGGCTATTGATTTGCTTTGCAGTTTTGATTAGTGACTGGCTTCTTTTATCTGCATTTTGCTTCTAATGTGTGTAGATTGAACCATTCTTTTGAAATGCTTTTAACCATGTCCTCTAATCTAATTACTATAGAGACCTAGCTTGTCTCATCCCAAGTCCACTTTGGATTCAATTGGAACGTGACATGTACCATGAATATTTTTTTTTTAAGATAGATATTCCATAACTATGATATGTTTGCATACATGGGTTTTCAACTTACAAGTATTGATTGTAGTGTAACCACACCGTGCTAGTCATAATGATTCTTGATTTATATATTCGCTGTATTTATGTACCATGAAATTCTAAAATTTCTCAACGCATTATTCACGAGTTACTTTAATGCAAGAATATATATGTTTCATCATTCAGATGTAATAGAAGAGTTGTGATATGCGCATATCTCAACTTGCATATTGGAGTAAAATATGATTTGATCAAAATTTCTTTAATCAAATAATTTTTAAAAAAAAACCTTTTTCACTCTTTTTGACACTTCATGTATTTTTAAAGCTTTCCGTAACTCCTTATAGACAAGTAGAATTACTCGTAACAAAAACATGTGAATGATAATCTTTATAACTTAGCGAATTAATCCAAACTTTGACAAGAAACGGCATTTATTCCATGGCTTATAAAACAGTGTATAACTTAAACATTCTACCAATTCAATAGAACTAACATAGTTTCTTAAACGTCAACACGCTATTTATCGCTCATGTCAGCCCAAATCTATGAAAACTACGAGTAACATCTCTGATTTGGGATAGCCTCATCAGGATGTTTAGTTGCATATGAGGTGCTTGAAGCTTGAAAGCAGGAAGCATGTCAGTAGCCACAGTGAAAAATTATTAGCCCAAGGAAATAAATGTAAGCTCATGGGATCTTCGAGATTTCCACAAACAGTTTATGTAGCGCTTGAGGCTTTGAGAAAAATGGTGAATGATCAGCGCCTTTAAGACAGAATAGTCTCTCTGGGGGACTTTTGTTTATCATGCTTTCCTGTAAAGCAATGGGTATTGCATTATCTTCTAGAGTTGCAATATAAAACCGTCTCACAGAGCCATACTTTGTGTCAGAAAGAGAGAGCTTCTCAAGAACTGGTGAAAAAGGGATCGACCTCATTGAGACTGATGCCAATGCAACGTCCTGGAAATGAACAAATGAGGAGCAAGAGTAAAAATGATGAATACATGAAAATGTGCGATAACCACAGAGGGTAAGACAGCAGCAGGTGAACAACTAAGCCACAACAATAGTAGTACAAGCGTCAAATTTGCAAAACTATGACTGTTTGCATCGCACTTATCAGCAGAAACCACAAAAACTTTTCTGAGATCAGCAATGTTTTCTGTCTTTAACCGTATGTTGCAATTATGCAGAGAAGAATTAGACAGTTATAGGTAGCTGTTTATATATCTACAAGAACAACTGACGTTTGGCAGTAGATGGGATAGTGCACCATACCTTGGCAGGACTCTGGCTGAATAGTAACTCCTTTAATAGAGCTCTATCGAAATCTATAGCAGTTGGAGGCTGATTGTTCCCATTAGCATAAATGAACACCTGAGCCTGTCGTATAAGATCATTTGAATCCACCTGCATAATTATCACATTTCGCTTGCACAAAATTATACAGAGAAAGTAGATGTCAAATGCACTAAAATATTAATAACTCAAATGCTCACAAAATGTGTAGACTATAATGTTAAATTTCAGGTGAAAGCATCAGGGCTGAAGTGAATCTCACTGCTCAGATTCATTCTTGGCCTACCGATTCTGGAATGTCACCCACCAAGCAATAGGAGAAAAAGGAAATTCAAAATCATGCCACTAGGATATGCTAAAAGCCTCTTAAATTTCTCAAACTAAGATTTTTAACCAGACACTCCATATCTAACTATTAATATGATCCAGTGTTGCCTGGACAATTCCTATGAGCAGACTCGTGACATGTATAATAATCCTGCACCATCAATAAGGTCATACTCTTTTTTGAGTCCTTAGTGAATTTTCTTACATTTTCCCCTATAAAGCTCAATAAGAGGGTGTAAATCCATATTAGTATAGAACTCAGCATTACATATGCTGATAGGCCTAATCACTCTTGAAAATACAAACTCTGGATCAAAAACAAACCTTGTCGGAGAACATATCAAGGGTACTTTGCCCGCTAACCAACATAGCTGCAGCAGTAAAAACAGCTTTTGAAACTTTGGAGGGAAACAACTCCATTGCATATGATATGCATGCCCCACCAAAATCATGTCCTACTAAAATCACCTGCGTATGCAAATGAAATATTGAAGAACAAATATTAGATTATGAATGGAGTGTAATACATATTTAGCCGCAAAGGTTTATGTTTTCATATGCCAAAGACAACTCATTGAAGAATTTCAGAGTTCATAATAAACCATAGAACAATTTAACTAAATGCTTTGATTAACCAAATGTATAGCATCCTGTGTTGCAAGAGATGTAAAACACAGCCAAGAACCTTTTTTTCTCCATTCACCAGGTTTACACATTTTACTTCTATTATTATAATTGTCAAAAAGAAAAGAGAACAAAAGGAGAACTGCATGAAAAGAAGTAAAAAAAGGGCATGAAGATATAACCTTCTCCCCATCAGCAAGCTTTTCAAAAAAATCAATAAGTGGCTTCACATATTGATGGAGACTTGTGATGCTATTTGTGTCAAATGAATGAATCCCAGAACCAGTCAAATCTATTGCAGTTACTTTATATCCACCTTCCTCCAGTAATGCAATACTTTTATACCAGCACCAGGCACCAAAACCGCCACCATGAACGAGGACAAAATGGTTGGTCTCTAGATCATCGACATTGATATCCTATCAAAGAAAACACGAGGGTAAGACATTTAAGTCAAAGCCAAAATAAGAACAATTACATCTTTGAATCAATTCATAAAGCTGGGCAAAAGAAATCTACATTTTAGCTCCACAAATGTGATTGAATATAATAACTATTTGGGTGTGAAAAAGGGACCACGCTCAACATTAGGATTGTTTCATGTTAAGCATTGAGCATTTTGACAATAAGCAATAACTGACAAGTGATAATAAAAAACATTGAACATGATCCGCTGAATGGACAACTAATAGCAAAAGCTTCTTAAAAAGAAAAAATGGAAAACATTTTGACTTCTTTCATCAATAATGGAAAATTACGAAACACATAATCATACCTGATTTGGAGTATAATCTGTAAGCTCTGGTATGAAGAAGGTAAATAAAAATACTTCCATGGCAGGAAAAATCAAAACGAACAGAACTTGCATAAGAAAGAATTAAAGTATATAATAGAAGACTATCCAAGAGCCAATATCATACTAGCTCCGTCTATAATTAGATGCTCCATTTGTTGTTCAGTAGTCAGGCTGATGCTTTTTCCAAACTACACTTTATATACATAGTGATATTGTTTTTCCATTTAAATGGAAAATTTAAAGAAGATATAGATAGTGGTTTTCATGAAAGTTTCTCAAGGTATTATCTCTCTCCCCATCAAAAATTAACTCATTAATAAGAATTACACGGTGACAAAAAATTAGTAAACTACATATTGACAAATATTTCACCTGACTGCAAAAAGATTAAAGGAGTTTCCTATTCTCCAGCTTTACAGCATGACTCTTGATTATTTGATAAAGATCAATCATATCAGAATTACGAATGATAATTTCTCGAAACTATCTCAAGCTCAAATTAAAAAAACTGAGTGCAAAATTTTCCAAAATTATCAGTTATTCGGATAAACCCAAAACATTACAATAAAAACAAAGAATCAAGTCATTTCAAATCAAATTAAAATAAATAAATGAAAAAACGAACGCTAATTTCAGAATTTACCTGCTTAACTAGCTGGTGAGGTTGAAGCAAAGGGTCAGTGAGAGACCGAGCTCTGGAACTCGAGCTCCGACGAAAAGCCTGATTCCTCTTCGAGTTTCCACTCGGATACCTCAAAGAAGTGGACCGGTCAAACGGTGCTACGCCGCCGTTCTCCATCTGCTGCTGGAAAAGAATCGCCGCAGCCAACGCTTGCTCATGAATTCGATTCTCATCTCTCTTCGACGAACGAATCCTCGTCCACCGATTGCTCCCAACACCACCTCCCGCCGCCGCCACTCGTTTCGACTGCCTTTGCTTCGCCGTCGATTCATTATCGCGAGAAAAGCATGAGCCCATTATTTTTGACTGATTATTATTCGATCGTTACATACAAGTGCAGTGCAGAGAGCTGTATGTATATACGTGTATAATAAACGTGTATATATATATATATATTTGTATGCAGATGTTATGCAGTTACGGGCGGAGCCACTGTACTTTACTGAATGAGGATGATGAGGATCAAAGCCACGTAAATAGAGTGCGGGGTAAAGGCACGTGGACATTGTTTTAGAGATTATTACTAAAATAGCCTCGAATGGTTCGCATTTTTCTTTTCTAATTAGCCCCTGTTTGGTTTAGCTTATAAGTAGTTTCAAATTTAATTAAAGCATAGTCAGTATTTAATTTTAATCATACATTTCATTAACTTTTATCAAAACCCACTAAAAATTAGATTTTTATCTAAACCAAGCAGGGTTATATTTCACTAATTTATTGTGCCTTCTCTAAATATGAAAAATTGTACTGTTCGTCTTCACTTTTTTGAGATTAAAAAATTATTTTTAAACATTTTGGATAATTATTTGAAAATCTTTTGTAGGGCTAAAAGAAATTTTGGAGGAAAAAAAACTTATCTAAGACTTTTCTACAAGAAATAAAAGTAAAAGTTCTGTCAAATGTGCCCTTAGAGTATGAGCTTGTTTGGATAAAGTTATAAAGAGATTATAACGAAGAATAATAGATCTCACGAAATATATGGGTAATAAAAATAATAATTGTGAATGTGGAATAAAAATTAAAGTTAAGACTTTAAATAATAAGGTGATTATCATATTTACGAATACAATCAGTTCAAATCTTCATTCTGCCGATTAGATGCAAATGTTATTTATTATTAATGATAATCATTATTAGTTTGAGACGTTACATGATTTAGGATCCCCTCATTCATCATTCAGAGAAGTTGTGATACATTTTGATATATATTAGATAATGAATTAGCGGGCTCATTGTCATTAAAATGATGATGATGATGATCATAATTGATTATGGATGTCATTGTCCCGTATTTCCAATATGATGAAGTACTAAAATTAAAGTAACGATGTTCATCACAACCACTCAGACTGATAATACGACGAGTATCGTTATTCTTAAATTAATTACTGTTGGAACTAATAAACATTATCAGGTAGAAAATGTGAAAAATTATGAGTTGCAAGAAGAAATAAACTAATATTGTTTGTATTTAATAATAGTATATTTATCATGAAAGGGCTCGTAATGTCGCTTTACCGTACGTACCCAATTAATGTTCCGCTGAAAAAATATTTGTTAGTTGGGCAGCCTCCCGAGAGAAAAATTCAACTCCAATTAAGTTGGTGCACCATTCAGTTGCCTCATTCATTATCCGACGGCAAATTGGATAATTTTAGAAAATTAAAAAGGAGCGAGCCCCTGGTTTAGTGATGGCAAAAAAAAATCTGCCCGCCCTGTTCCGAAGTGTCCTGAATCCGTCCCGTGAAAAATAAAAAGAAAATAATTAACTACAAATTTAAAAAAATTAGTTAACTAGAAATTTTTGAAAAAAAAACCCGCCCCGTCTAAGGTGGGCAGGGCGGGGCGAGGGTGGGGTGTGAGAGTGGCTGGTCGCCCCACTCCATTGCCATCTCTACCTAGGCTCGTATTTGTTGTGTCTTTTGATGTTTAAGCCTTCGTTAGTCACGCTTTTTAGAGCCTAGACCCGCATTATAGGAGGTCAAAGTATCGTTGACCGCCGTTTTCTCGCGATTTTTATATGCGGGCTACCTTTTTTTATTGCTTATGCCAAGGCTCACCTAGACCCCGCCTTTCAACACATGGTTGTCTATGGTCCCCGAATTACATATTCTGAAGAGTTAATAGAAAAGCTGTTAGTTCGGGTTTGGGACCGTAGAAGTTTGAGATGTGTTTGTTTAATGCTCCCTTGAACTTTAAAGAAGGCTTAAAGGAGGGTGGAAAGTAGTGGTTTCCAGTTCTACACTTAAATGCAATGCCCTTCTCATTACAATGTCACCACGTGGATACCCATTTATTTATCAAACCTTTAACACTTCGTTTAGAATCAAAGCAAACCCCGGCGAAGATCGAAAAGTGTCTTGTTATACTATTTTTCTTTTTAATAAATAGGACGTAACATGTAGTAACACTTAAATAACAACGGTTGATCTCAACTTGCACCTGGATCATCAGGTCAATGACTACTACACAAAAATCGCTAAGTTAAAGAAATAAAAACAAGAAACGTGTTCTTGGAAAGAGATACTATTCAACCGATTGATTATTAAGTATTTAACGTATTCATGCTTAATTATTTCTACCAAATAGTGATGAAATATATAACTTGGTAAAAATCTTTGAAGTTTTCGAGTCAATGTGAATTGTTTGTTTGTGGCCAAAAATGGATTCTTCCCTTGATGATGCATGACTAGTTTGATGGTAATGAACAACTATAAATTATGTAGACAACATATCGATGTTGGTTCAAATTCAACTCGATTCAATAATTTATCAATCTATCGTGAAATATTACTTGTCGCACGACACATTTTAGACATTTGCGTAGCAGATCAAATGTGACTCACAAACGTATAATTGAAATGAAGATTCAAAATTTGACAACTAAATTTACCTATGAAAACGTGCTAGGAATATATATTTGGACCACCTAGAGATTTCATCTTTTCTAAAATGAGGCGTGATGATAGATTATATGGTGTCTTTTAGGTATGATAAAGAAGTCATGGATTTGTGTATCAGTTACTATTAGTACCAACAACAATCATGATATGCATGATATGCACATGATCCAAGAATGCTTCTTTTTAACACGTGACGTCGAATTTTTTGTGTTTTATAATTTAACACCCAAATTAAAGGCTTGTTTGGTAAGGTTTCTATTTTTTCTACTTTTTGTAGAAGAATCTTCTAAAATAGTATTTAAAAATTAATTTTTAAAATGACTTTCTCGTTCGAATGAACTTTTAAAGGAAATTATACTGAATTCAAAAGTAGTTTTTGATTCTCGAAAACTCATTTTGACTTCTCTAAAATCATGCCAAATGGGCCCTAGGCCCCTAGCTAATTACTCTATGCAATTATGTGCTAAGTGTTGTGGAGCAACATTGTCGCTTTTATGCCTACGGATTGATTCTCAAAAGCTTCTTCTGACTACTCTAAAGTCATGCCAAACAGGTCTTAATTACCCTATGCAATTTTGTGCCAAGTGTTGGGGAGCAACAAGTCTGTTTTCAAGCCCATGGGTTGGATAACTCAAATGACGGTGGTTGAATGTTACAAAACATCAATTGATTTTCAAATGAAATAATTGAAATTCGATCCTACAAGTAGTATTAGGGTCATAAGTTTGAATGAAAAGATGCTCATGTTGAGAGGGGATTTTTGGAAAGCAACAAGACCGCTCTTAAATCCATGAGTTGAATAACTCAAATGATAGTAGTCGAATGCTATAAAAGGCTTAGCTTGCTCCATTAGACACCAATTGATTTTCAGATGAAACGGTTAAAATTTGATCCTATAGTAAGTACCACTATATAAGTTTGATTATATTAATTCTTTGTTTTATATGATTATTGTAATATTCATTTTTCTTAATTCAAATCTCCCCGAATGGCGACTTGAGGAGACTTCACTACGATTAATATAAAAATTTAAGTTAAGCTAACTAATAAAAGTTAATTAGGGTAATTAATCACGGTCCCAACACTAATATTTTAATTCTATAGTATATTATATTCGTAACTAGTTAATTCGAAGAATATTGGACCACACCCTATCTTCGAGATTGTGTCAAGTGTGTATCATAATTCTTTCATGTGGATT
The DNA here is from genome assembly GCA_903798325.1 of Fraxinus xanthoxyloides. NCBI lineage: Eukaryota > Viridiplantae > Streptophyta > Magnoliopsida > Lamiales > Oleaceae > Fraxinus > Fraxinus xanthoxyloides. The sequence goes on along the minus strand of CAIGRL010256914.1, from coordinate 53 downwards.
AGGGAAACTCGTGGGAAGAGTACGCCTTTAGGAGTTGTTAGGACAGCAAAATT
>CAIGRL010256884.1:0-21108 GCA_903798325.1 Fraxinus xanthoxyloides | reverse complement strand
TTTAATCCTATTTTAATCTCTATCAAACACACTCTTAGCGTTGTTTGGCAGGACTTTTGTGTTTGCTTCCCTTTTGAAGAATTTTTTGAGAAAATTATTTTACATCAACTTCTTTTGAAAGTTTTCCTAACGAGACAAGCCACTTCAAAAAAATTATTTATACATATTTCAAAGTAACTTTTTAATCTCAAAAATAACTTTTGATTTTTCAAAAATCGTATCAAAATGCCTTTTAACAATTAGGCTTCATTTGATACACAACATCTCTATTTCCCAACTTTTATAGTGTTTAATAGGAAAAAAATTTCCCGAATTTTTTTTCTCACCTTCTCTCATTTTCCACCTTTTTGAGGTAAATAAATTCTTGATTTTTTTTTTATTTTTTTTAGCAATTGGAAAAAATTCAACACATAATAGTAAAAAAACTTATCACTTTTATTGATAATTTCCACGCAAAACAAAGTCATACGAATGATATTAGATATGGTAAAAAAAAATTCATTTTTTTATTTTTTTGCAATTGGAACAAATTCTAGACATAATGGTAGAAAAATTATCACTTTAATGGACAATTTTCATAAAAAACGAAATCAAATGGATACCAAACTTTTAACATTTTTCATGAAAAATTATACCAGTTAAACATAATTAATTACAATTCTCAATAAAATAATTTATATGCAAATCAATTTCCTATATAATATTTTTTTTTTCATCCATTTTTCACCTTCGTGATCAAATGTACCCTCATTAGTTAAAAGTATAGGGAAGGGGTATGAATGGAACTTTCTGAATGACAATGCGTAGAAGTCAATTTCTATAAACTTTTTGATAACAAATTAATTACAAACAAATAATTGGAAAATGAGTGGAAATTTCTAGCATTCACACTAAAGCAGCTTTTTTCTATCATTTTTCATTTAAAACATATAGCAGGATAAAAATCAGACATAAGTGACTTGGACAACCACAAAATTTGTACATTTTATTTTTAAAAAGTCACATTTAACCAACTTTCTTCAAAATCTAATAAGACAAAATATTTTTTAAAAAAATTNTATTTTTTTTTTCATCCATTTTTCACCTTCGTGATCAAATGTACCCTCATTAGTTAAAAGTATAGGGAAGGGGTATGAATGGAACTTTCTGAATGACAATGCGTAGAAGTCAATTTCTATAAACTTTTTGATAACAAATTAATTACAAACAAATAATTGGAAAATGAGTGGAAATTTCTAGCATTCACACTAAAGCAGCTTTTTTCTATCATTTTTCATTTAAAACATATAGCAGGATAAAAATCAGACATAAGTGACTTGGACAACCACAAAATTTGTACATTTTATTTTTAAAAAGTCACATTTAACCAACTTTCTTCAAAATCTAATAAGACAAAATATTTTTTAAAAAAATTTATCAAACATGTTCGCTTTTTTTTTTTTTATTTCTCAAAAAGTCCTACCAAAAGGACCCTAAGTAACTTTTAAAATATAAATAATAAATTGCCATTAAATGGTGTTAGTTGATATAGCATCTTAAATGTAAAGATATAAGATGTTATTTCGGTTAATGTCACCTATATTATTAACGTGCCTTAAAAGAAATGAGCGACCCCAACTCCAAAGTAATGAGTTTTATCATCGTTAAAAGGAAAGTGACATCTTTCAACTCAACTTGAAAAATTACAAAAAGCTAAGAAAGTGGCAAGGTCGGAATCTAGACTACTTGCGAACTTGAAGGAATGTATGCAAGCCGTAAAATGTATTAATGAGAGAGAATTTGATTGTTAATCAACCTAAAAATAAGTTCCGGCCATGTCACCCCTAGGAGAGGTCGAGGATGAGGTCGACTTGTGCCCGAATCCTATTTCAGCCGGATTCCTACCGCGGACAGGGGAACTTTCTGAAAACTTCTTTCTTACTTCAGATTTTTTTGTATGATGATTTTGCATATAATCTCTACTTATATATTTTCTATTGCATTATTATACCTCGTAATTTGCGTAATGCTAGTTCATCATTACCTGTTTTGAACAAAAATAATTTATTCAATTACTTGTCAAACTTCTAAATATAGGAAGAGAAGGCCAGTTCGAATATCACGTTCGATAAGATGAAAGAAAATTAAAATTATTTTTCATAAATTATGGAGGTGATATTTCTTTAGCCTTTGATGCTATATGTCATGTTGGCGGTAATCGATACATATATTTTATATTCATTTTATTTTATAATATGATAAACATATTTTCGTCTTCTATGTCATATGAATTCCATGTTCACAATTTAAACTTTGTTACACCCTCATTACTAAATATTTTTTTAGTCTTCTTACAGTGCAAGGGGTGAAGAATCTCTGCTGGGAGTATGTATTGCAATGAAAAATTCTTTCAAAAATATTTTTCAACATGTACGTGATTTTTCTTAGCTGCAGTGTTCGATCCTTGTCTTAATTTGCATGCACCGAACGTTATTTTTTAGTATATTCAAAATAATATTAATTTTACATTTGAAACAAATGAATCCTCATACGAGAAATAACTATATTATTGTGTAAATCGTACTTCAGTTCGAACTATTTATATTTAACTTTCTCGAGTTCGGATTGTATAAAACTCATATATTTGGAGCACCTAGATTGGACAAGAAATTAGTAGGGATCGACTTAAATTTTCTTCAATGAGGAATGCATAATGACATCTACATTTAGTATTGCCCAATATAGTGCGATACTTGTTCACAGAATCGATGGCTTTATGAACACTTACAAAAGTAAGGTATTTTATGAAAAACCATAAGTTAAATCGAGATGCATCACGTGAATTGAACAATATTGCAACTCGAATAGAAATACAAGTTTGTATGCGCTACTTATTTCGAGAAGATGAAGGTGGCTTTCCACATCTTTTCGAATGTGCAATTGCTACCAAGGTAGTATTGTAAATATATTCCATTTCTTCATTCGTTATTAAATTGTATTTGTTTTATCTAAAAAAATCTAAAAAAAATATTAATTAGTATACAATTTTAACTTTGCTTATATATTATGTAGTTATTTCTCAGAAATAACATGGGAGGATTTTTTAATTATAGATTTTTCCTTACAAAATTACATATTCATTATACTTCAGGGGTAAAAACTTTAATTTTGAGTTTTTTCCTAAATAAAATAAAATTGACCAATCATCTCAACTCACCTCATTAAGTTTTGAAGACGTGCCAACTCGTGCTCAACTCACATGATGGACCGAGCCGTGCCCAAGCGACTCGACCGATCCATCTAACACTCCATATGTCAAATGCATTATTAATTTCTTAAGAGAGACTATTTGGAGTTTCAATTATGACCTTTTTTATGATTGAGGTGGATGGGTTGAAAGTGAAAGACAACTAAATTTAAGGATAAGGCTTTGTTTGCAAATTAGTGCTTGTACGGATTTATTATAATTGTCTGTAAATTAAAATCAAAGTCAAACATTAACTTTGATCAGACATTTATTTATTATACATACATTTTGCATGACTCGTTACTATCAATAGAGAAAATAATAATTTTTTACTTTACAAAAAAATGCGATGTTGTATTTCTTTTATAATAAATTTCATTATTCACTAATTTGATTTTCCTTTGATGGTGTTAGAGATAGCTACTTGACTGATAATCAAATTTAGGCATGCTAACGGGATGGGAGCTATGTTCCCTCATCCCCATCAATGGGATCAATAATTTTGTCATCTTTAATTCAGATTACTAAATTACTATTTTTTATTTTATTTTAATAAATTTTATCCAGATTTCTTTTACAATTTCAAAATTGTGTTATTTTAAAAACTATTTTTTCTTTCTCTACCCGATTCGTGATTCTTTTTGGATGGAGAACGTGTTGAAGTATATGGACCATTCTACCTGAGGTTTTCGAGAGCTCAGACGAATTTTAGAGGTTGGACTCTCAAATCGTAGTACGCATTCGATTGTTTCATTTCATAAAAATTTTACGCGACTAAATCCATTAACTTAAAACTCAACAATAAAACGATAACAAGAATATAATGCTCAAAATATTTATATTACAATAAAATAATAAAATTGAAAAATAGTACATGTGCTCATTTAAATACAAAGTTCTAAAAAACGTAAAGAGTGATTAAGGCGCAAGGATTTACACGTTTAGAGTGCCAATTGAACATGTTCTAAGTACTTATAAGTTGTGGATCCTACAATAACTAGATAATAAGTGAGTATTAAGTTACACGTTATACAAAATTTCTGAATAAAAAGTATATTTGATCAACTTAAATGAAGTGCTTGTTTGGAATAACTTAAGAAGTTACTATAAAATTAAGATCAATGTCAGAAATTAATTTTAGCTACATATTTTACAAAATTCACTACTTTTAATTTATATATCTTACCAAATTTATCAAAAACTATGTCAAACAATCCTTAAATTTAAACTTTACATAAAACTTATGTGCATTGGGACAATATGATGAGTCTATAGCTAATGCCTAATCAGTGTAAATATTAAAATATGCGTCCGTTTGAGGTATTTTTTTATTTTTATTTTTTTGTAAAGAGTGCATTTTTGAACAATAGATTGATGAAAAATGTGTAATTAATAAATAAAGAAATTTTTTGAATTTGTTTGTAATAATTTTATTGAAGAACGTGTGTTTGAAAAAAGAGAAAAAAATATATTTTGAAAATAATTGATATCAAACAAGGACAGTACATCAAGATTGATAAAAACTTTGATACTCTTTCATATGACAGCAATCTACATCATTGATTTTAAACACATTCATCTCATCCTCTAGATTCCTCCCAAATAGGAAGATGTCATCTTTGGTGTTGAGTAGGTACATTTAGCTTAATTCAATATATATAAGGGAAAATTACAGTCGCGGTGCCTAATATTTTCTTTTTTTTTTGCAGACTTTACCTCAACCTTTACTTTGTGCCATCACAAGTCCCCAAGCATTTGAGAAATTCGCACCGGATGTCCATCTGGACAGAAACCGTCGAAATCACCGTCAGTCAACCTGAAAAATTAAAAAATGAGATATTTTGATTATTTCAAGGACGAACAATTCCATTCATACAGTAATTTTTCTTTAAAAACAATAAATAAAAGGAAAAAATTCACTATCTTATTCAAACACCCCATCCCCACCTACCTACGCCACTCCCACCATTTCCCAACACCAAAATCCTGCCGCCCACAGCCACTGTGGCTATCACAAACGTCATCACCATACCCACTATCTCAAACAACAATTTTCAACACTATTGACTCAACAATTTTCTTTTACTTATCTCTGTAGATCAAGCAATACCCCGCTGACAAGCATATAATCCAAATTCCTCTTCAGCAGTATACCTCTAGGAATCGCAATCTTGCACCTGATTATCGTCAAGCGGGATCAGCCTGGAGCCCTCGCTCGCAATTTGCTTCTTGGAGTACTTCAATCACAAGTCCAAAGTCAAATCATAGCCCAATCCAATACAATAAGGAAAAGAAAATTGTTGGGTCAATGGTGTTGAAAATTGTTGTTTGAGATGATGGCATTGGCGGTGGCGTTTGCGACGGCCATTGGCGGTGGGCGACAGGATTTTGGTGTTGGGGAAGGTTGGGAGTGGGTGGATGGGTTTTTCTTTTATTTAATGTTTTTAAAAGGAAATTACCGTATGGACGAAAATGTCCCTCCTTAAAATGATCAACATATCTTATTTTTTTTTATTTTTCCAGGTCGACTAACGGTGATTTGGACGGTTTTTATCCAATGGACCTCCAGTACGAATTTCTCAAAGATTTGGTATTCGTGGTGGAACAAAGTAAAGACTGAGATAAAGTTTACAAACAATGAAAATATTTGAAATCCTGCAATTTTCCCTATATATAATAATGAAAACCCGGGACAAGTACAATTCTTTTTACCGTACCGCCGGTCAGATAAAAGGAAGAAAAGATGGGATTACAAATATTAATTCCTTAACTTTGCCTCAGACTCTCAGTTCTGTGTTTTTTCCTCGGTAAGTCCCTTTTCTCCACACCAGGCCTAGACGTACAATTAAAATGTTGGCTTAAAAACTCTACTTCTTAATTTTCACTAATAAAAATTATTTGTTTGTTTTCACTTACAATTAAAATGAAAAATTCTAAATGAAACTCCAAAAATATAATTGTTACTTCTTATAAACTCTTATTTCCAAGCATGGAGACAACTTTTTTTTGGTAGTGTACTAAAATAAAAATGTTACTTATTTCGTAGACACTATTTACATTAAACATACTTATTCACTTATAATAAACTTAATTATGCTTAAACTTTTAGCCCAAACATGGCGTACCTCATTCGGGTACCGAGGAAAATCAATGTGTCGCAAAATTCTGCAACCAAACAGTGTTTTCATGGCACTTGGCTCTGCCTATCCTCCCCTTCTCTTTGCTAAATATTTACTCAATTCTCACTTTATTTAAGCCTTGACAGTCCAACAACAGCTACCACCTGATATCCTACTCAGGCTTCAGCCCGTGTTTTTCACGGGACATAACTGAACCCGCGCCCTGGTTATCTGTTTTTCTCTGGTCAGGTTCTAAGTATATTTGCTATGTGACTCTAGGGCTTGTTTCGTTTGTGGTGTTGATAAAGCATAGGTTGAGGTTTGTGAGAATTTTTATTGGTGTGATCATTGTTCTTTTTGGGTTGTGAATGCTTGTTGAGCCATTGAATGTGGATGGCTTTCAACTTGGTTAAAGCTTCTTATGTTGGCTTCATTTTGGGCTTAGAGTGCCTTGCGTTTCTTGTTTTTCGAATTTGCTTAGTGTTTTTATTTTTATTTTATTTATTTATTTATTTTTTTAAATTTCTGGAACGTTTTTTTTTTTATCTGCGCCATTGGGTAAAAATCCCTTTTTATGTCTTCTGTTTTTTCATAAATTTACTTCAGAAATTAGAATTGTTTTTTTGTCTTTTTGTCTTTTTTATTTTTAATCTTTTGTTTATCCTGGCATTGTTCCTTTATTCATTTTTTGTTGATTTTGTCTGAAGATATAATCATACCAGTGTTCTGTAGAATTTTGGGGTTCACCAAATTGGAGTACAAGTTATTTATATTTCTGGATGATGACATTCATTGAGCAATTTCATGAAGGGGTCGTTGGAACAGTGCACTTTTTGTTTATGACATTTGCTCTTTTACTTTTTTCAGTTACATCAGGATGTCTGCAAATAATCATGTGTTCGTGGCATGGGAAGAGCGGATTATTTCTAAAGAAAAGGGCAACCGAGTTGTTCACTACTATTTGATTGAATCCAATGGTGATTCAGTCCTTGCCGTTGTGGGGACTGAAAAGAGTTTAAGGCACATGATCTATGTTATTTCAGAGGACTTTGTCATCTATTATGCGTGCACAAGTACAGCCCGTGCTGGCAGAAAATGGCGAGCGAGACGAGATGTTGTGGAATGGCTCACATCAATAGTCTCAAGAGGCCAACCAATCTCCACTACTCCAGGTATGTAGGGTTTTATTCCACAGACTCAATAATCTCTTATGCATATTGAATTTAAATTCTGTTAGTAAATTCTAGACTTCTTATTAAGTTCTTAACAAGCAGTTGGCGACATTTTCTGAACCACGGTAAAGTATAGGGCACTTGGTTACCTCCAGTGGTAAGCTGATTGCACATGAGTATTCTGTTTTTGTTCCTATTAAGCTCATGGCACTTGTTCTACCATTTCCATTCTTTGAACTGCTCACACTTGACACTTGTTATAGGCCATTAGCTTAATGCAGCCTTTTAAACTAGTGTGATAAAATGATGTCTTTCAAGTAAGTGTTGAAGGTCCATTGATCCCATCTTCTCGAATTGAAGGTTGATTTGTAATTATTGATCTTAAATGAACTTTAGAATGAGAAAAGAAAAGAAAATGGAGCTTTCATTAGAATTACAGTAATATTTTTTATTTTCCATTTGTGTTAGTCGTAATGTGGTTGTTTGGAAATTTGATAGATTTTGTTTTTTAACTCTTTTGATCAGAAAGTAAAAAAAAGATGTTTTCACTATATATAAGTTCTATTTAAGAGCCAATCCTTAAATTCTTATTTTGAGACTTCACATTTTTATACCCACCGATAGATCGGGACGAACCAACAGTTCTCAATACAAACCTACTTGACATAGTTCAGCTACTCCTTGCCCATTTCTTCAAGTTAATTATGTGAGATATATTTGTGTACCATTCCATGCTACTATCCTATGCTAAAGTCATAAATTAGTTTCACTATTTTAATGTCTCAGTTCAGGTTGATGCTTGTCACCCTATTTCCAGTAACCTTACTACTGATTGCCATCACGATCATGGAACTCTTCTTTTCTAGATCATTTATTTAGTTACTCTCTTACTTAAAAGGAAGCGCTTTTATTTTAATTTATGATAGCCCTTACTATGCTTATCGATGTTGCTTATTTATTAGGAGGGTTAGTTTGCCAGGATTTCTTGTGGTCCTCAATAAGTTTAACACGCAGGCGCACACACGCACACAATCTGTGTGTGTGTGTCAAAATTAAGGATGTTATGAAAAGTTTAAAATTGAGAAGATTGTTTTTGTTACATATTTGCTAATAACTGATTAGTTCTCAACACCTTGAAATAATGTACTTCATGGAAAATTATAACCTAACCTGAATCAAGACTTTCTTTGCAATTCAAATTCTTTCAATTCCTAATCAAGCTTTGATGAATAAACGTGTTTTAAAATTAGTAAGTCGCCAAACCTGTAATCTGAGTGCCAATTTCATCCTCAAAATACCTTGGCAAAGTGTAACTCACACGAGTCTTGGTCAAAAAATATTGTCCCTTCATTCAATTGACATGGAGCGATTTCATTAATAACGTGAAAGACTGCAGATACCTTTCTCAAAATCAGCGGGCCTCAGATTTGAGCGTTATAACTCAGAGCCAACAGTCATCTTTAGAACCAGAAGTAATCTCATCTGTGGATGTACTCTCTACCAGATTTCGACCAGTTCTAGAAGTGCATTCTGTATTTTTATAGAACTTTTTATGCAAAATCACCAAAGCCACCGATCAGTGAAAGGAAGCTATTAGTGATTGAATTATATAGGTTTTGAATTTTCCTTGCAACAGATGCCTTAATTTTGCTTTGGGGAAATTTTTACAAACAATTTTAAGCCTTTTTTTTTTCCCTTGTGTTCCCTGGCAGATCCACATATAGTTCGCTTGAAACAATCTCTGGAATCCAGAAGAATCACGATGGCTAGTTTCTCTAATCGTTCGAGCCGCCAGGGAGATGAAGTGGTGACTCTTGATGTTTAATTATTGGTCCATTTTTTATGATATTTTTGTGCTTAACTGTGCATTAACTTCATATTACTAATAAAGGACCTTCAATTCAGATCCAAGTCTCAAGAAAATTGAATGTCAGAAATCCAAATATCGAGTGGAAAGGAGATGCTTGGATCTGCAGTAAACAGCTTAAGCATTATCCGGGTTTTTGCAGGAATGGAACTGAGATAGCTGTAAGCCTTTTTTTTTTCACTCTTGAAGAAAGCAATAAGTTATCTATACATGTTTGGAGACAAAAATTGGCTCTAACGTAACTCTACAAGTTTGTAAGCTTAGCCAAACATGTTCTAGACATACTTTGTAACAGCTTTCAAAACTCTCACCTTGATCTTCAGGTTTTATCCTTTGTATTGATAATGGGTGAAGAAGGAAGTCGCTATCTTGGTTATCTGGAAGACTTATATGAGGATAAACGTGGCAAGAAAATAGTTAATGTGCAATGGTTTCAATTTGAGGAGGAAATCATCGATATGATTCCTCACGTAAATGCACATCCCAGAGAAGTTTTCATCACACCTCATAAGCAGGAGATCAGTGTAGAGTGTGTTGATGGTCTAGCCACAGTTTTGACTCCTAATCATTTCCAAAAATGTTTGGCTCATTTCATGCAAGTCTTTCCGTTGGGAATTTTTATGTGCCATAAAGAATTCAAAAACGACAAGGTCAAGCCCTTCTCTGTAAGTAAACTACGTGGTTACTACAATCAACCAATCCTATCCCATCTGGATTCCAGTTTCTCCCGGACAAGAAATGAGGGACATAAACTAAGCGAAGAGGCAGCAAAGTGTTTGCCACCTATCCCGAGATTGAAAATCAAAATGTCGAGTGAGGAACCTATTGGTATTGATCTTGTTGAGCCTGAAGCCCAACTTCAAGTGCCATCTAAGGTGAATGCAAATATAGAGCTTCTTTGTCAGGATAGCGGCATGCGAGGCTGTTGGTTTAGGTGTAAGATCTTGCAATCACTAGAAAAATGTATGAAGGTTCAATACTACGATGTCCTTGATGTTGATGGACCTGCAAAACTGGAAGTATGTGAATCCATTAAGTTATTGCTTTTGTTTTGCGTATTTGGAGGATGAAAATTATCCTTCATTATTATTTTTACCTCTTGTACTACTTTAAGGATCAAGACATGGTTTATAAACAATTATTACTACATGCTAAAATAAGTTCATCGCAGGGAAACCATCGGGCAAACTTTTGTCGGGCAGACACATTTATTGACCTATTTACGAAATTATTTGTTCATTCATTTGCATTTTGTATACAGGAATGGTATCCGACGTCTAGAGTGGCAGCTCGTGATAGCTTGGGCATGAGATGTGAAGGCCGTCTTACTGTCCGTCCTTGGCCTTCTGAGGAGGATTCTTCAGATAGTTCTTTTATGGTCGGAGCAGCAGTCGATGCATGGTGGAGTGATGGTTGGTGGGAAGGTGTTGTGATTGGATGCGACACCATTCAACCAGATAATCTTCAAGTTTATTTCTCTGGTAAGTATCATAGTTGGCAAAATGTGGTTTTTTCTATCATTCTTACAACTCTTATAGACTTGATTTTATAACCACCAGTAACTTTATCTCCGACTGGTAATAATCATAATCCCAAACTTGTCATGCTATAAGTTGTATACCGTCATTTGAACCACTTAATAATAACTGCTTGATAAACTAAAGGGCGGGAACATTCTTCCTACAAAGTTTGTCTTTCAACTGCACTCGTTTTGGGTGCCGAACGTAATATTTAAATGAATAAATTTGTCCTATTTCTGAAAGCTTAAGCTTTTAAATGATGTGGTGCAACATGGTAAGCAAAAGACCAGGTTCAAGTCTCTCCGCCACGGTGCCACCTATTTTTGAACATGTTTCTGGCCATTGATGAGAAAATGGAACCAACCTGCACATGAAGGGGCATGTTGAAGACAACATTTAAATATTTGTCCCTTCTATACTTATAGCTTAAACTTTTACGAGAGGTAGTTCAACGTTGGGTTATTCATGGCTCGGCCTCAAGAGGTTCTGATTTAGCTTCTACTTTCTTGTAGGTGAGAACAAGTTTATAACTATCCCAAGGAAAAGGATAAGGACTTCAAGAGATTGGGTTGATAATAAATGGGTGGATATAAAGCCAAAGCTCGATATATTAACTTTCTTATCTCCAACTGTCATCCCAGTTGTGAATCTTCCGTCTTTCCCAACTTCTCCCAGTTGTAAACCTAACTGCAAAGCTCTCACTTCTTCAAAATGTAAAGGCTCCGAAGATAATAAGTTACTGTTACCAGATTCAGTCACATCTATAGGTGCTGAGAGGTTTAACATGAGGAACCGACTTGTTATCAAGGGCGACGAGGACATGGTTTATACTCTTGCTCGTGCTGCAATCGAGGGGAAAGCTGTGAAGAAATAGTGATGTTACTTGAATACAAATAAGTAACTGCTATGGAGTAATTATGAATCTGTAACCAACTCCTGAAGTTGGCAAAGCTATATAGTTTTTGTTACTAGTTGCTTGTAACTAGGATATATATATAATATATATATGCATTGGATGTTCTGTTTTAAATGTAGAATAGACAGCATTTGGTGCAATCTTGTCAACTAGTCCCTTGTCCTGTAGGCCTTTCAGGTTAATATATTAAGAAGTAGCTGCTTCGCTTCCCTTTTTTTTCGTTTTTTTCTTTTTTTTGGGGTGTGAAAATGATTATCTGAAAATATTAGAGGTGATTCTCAAAAATTAAAAATTAAACAAGGGCTAAGTTTGCATATTTTGAATGAACTATATGTATCTTGACGTTGTGCTCAAGGCATTTTGGTACCATGCTTTTACATTGGACCGAATAAGAAGAAAACAATAGAACAAGATTAAATTAAATTGAAGTTAATAGTATCATTCACTTATTTTTATCGCAGACTTTAGAACCCTAAGTATTTGTTTGGGGAGAAATTATAACGCGATTATAACATAGAAGAGTGATTAGTCCCACACAAATGTGCGGATAATAAGTGTGGTATTTTGTTAAAAACTTAAAATTAATATTTGATTTTACCAATCCGTCTAGGTGCGCCTTTTAGAACACTGATTAAAATTAATATTTGATTTTACCAATCAATTATAAGGAGATTACTATGATACCAAAGCAAGCATTGAATGCTAGTTTGGATTAGTTTGTGAGGGCCATATCACCTTAAAAGCATGTTTGACCAATTTAATTATCGAGAGATGTATTATCAATTATGTGGTAATGAGTCATTTGCTTCATTATCTTATAATAAGTGCCACACAGTTTCAGTATGAATAATGTTTGGTGTACAACGATTTTGACAACATTGTTGACAATAGGTAACGTGGCATGTTATCATTTAACATTTTAGAAAACAATTCATCTTTTTAAACAACATTTTTTTTTCCCACAAACCAACATTGTCAACAATGTCGTATAAAAACATTGTACAAATAGTACACTTCATTATACAATAAATAAGGGCTCGTTACCACCTAATTAGTGATGCATACCTACTAATGAATAATGATATATAACATTAATCGTCCAAAATTTAATTGGTAACAAGTCTCTAGTAGGATGATCCAATAAATGTGACACATTCTCATTGTCATTACCAAAGAAAAAGTGGTTGAAACTTTCCCATCTTTCAATTATCACACATTTAAGAGCTTTTTACTCATAATATATGAAAAATTAGAGTTTGGCTATGTAACCTTTCAACTAGTGCATTTGTAGGTAACTTTTAAAAGTGAGATTATAGATATATTTAAATCTGTAAATTTGGATTTTCACATGACAAAATATTCAGTGTGAATATTAAAATTGTTCTCAACTTTCATATTACTTAACACTCCAAATTCATATAATTAATCGAAACCTTACATTTAAAGGTTAGGGAACAAAAACAACACTTCGTCAAAGGTCAGGGAGTCCACCATGAAATCCCCTGAAATATTTGAATTCAGACAGCGGCAAGTCAATAATAGAGTACAATGTTATCATTAAAAAGGGGCATATTCTCCCGCTATCCTAAAATTGCGAGTCATTTGAATCATTCCAAAAGATTACATAAAAAGGGAGAAGTAAATTCCTTCCTCCTCGCATTCCCAAAAAAGAACAATGGCTTCAATCAAACCCTCAACTCGCTATGCTAAAAGCCTTAACAGCTCCACAAAATCTGACCCTTCTTCATCCACCGAGTTCCCAACATCACGCACTGCCTCACGCGCCGTCACGAAAGCTACCACCAATAAAAACATCACTGCCGCCGACAGCATTAATCTGAACTTCATGGTCAAGAAATTTATGGAAAACAAGAAGGCAAAGAATTCCAGTAAAGACCCAAAATTCATTGTGGCCGCTGATTTTTTAGCCCAGGATTTGAAAAAGAATAGCGCCAAGAAGGCTACCGGATTAAGTGGGCTGCACAAGAAGCTATTCAAGGGTTCATCAGGGGAAAAAAAGGAAGATGAAAGCTCGAAGAAGGCGTTGACTGAGGTCAAAGGGAATACCAGGACTTTGGCTATGGTGTTGAGGAGTGAGAGGGAGCTGTTGAGTGCAAATAAGGAGCAGGAGCAGCAGATAGCTGAGCTTAAGTTGCTAATTGAAGAGAAAAATGGAGAGGTAATACTAATATGTGTCTTTATATATAGTTTTCTGTACAGAAGAATATGGTTTTATAATTGAAATTTGATGGGTTCTGCTAAATTCTCTAAGATGTCATAGAATCAAGATTCTTATTATAATGTGCGAAATTTACTGAAATTTGAAGATTGCAGAAGACAGGGGTAAAGTGTATGAAAAAATGAAAGCTTTGGAACAATTGCGGAGTTAATAGCACGACGTTGAGTAAAAATAAAAATCTTGATCTAAATTATTAAATAGAAGTGCTGTTTGTGTGAAATGTGATGTTCTTGAGAAAAATTAAGAATCCAGCATCACTGGATGTATTGATAAATATGAGTATTAACTGAAATTTGGGACTTCTCATGCGTGAGATTGATTGATAATTGAAATCTGGATTTTTTTTCAGTGTAATCTTCACTTTCTAGGGGATCCCTCTTAGGTCGTGATATTTGGTTGAGGCAGGATTTTCGAATATCCCATGTTTAGATTTCATTTGATGATTAAAGAATTTGTAGGTTGAGAAGCTGAAAGATTTGTGCTTGAGGCAAAGGGAAGAAATAAAGTCTCTTAAAAGCGCCATACTTTTCCCAGATGTGATGAATTCACAACTTCAGGAGCTTTTAGAGAAGCAGGGTTCAGAACTTCAGCAGGCAAAACAACTTATCCCAAGTCTTCAGAGGCAAGTCACTTCTCTTACCGGCCAACTACAATTTCTTGCTGAGGATCTAGCTGAGGTAAGCATTCATATTTTTTACATAAATCAGAGTAAAATGTAGGATTAGCACATCTTCAAAATTGATAAGGGAGTAATTACATTGAACTATTGCCTTCTCTTCTTCATAACATAACTTGTAGCTAACTGCTTTCTGTATATAAAGCTCTAAGGATTCTGCATGTTTGGTGCTAAACTGTTGTTTGGTTCTGAAGCACATTTACATGACAAAAACTAAAACTTTTATCCTATAAAAAATTGGGAAAACAATATTTGCTCATAATTCATAAATCCACAGTGGAAAAAACAAAATAAGCTTTTTCTTAATTGTCAAAATATTTACTTGCTTCGCCAGTAGCTGCTTGTTGGAGTTTACTCTCAAAGCAAGAAAGAAAATGAGAAACTGCATATTCTATTCTTGTTAACTTGAATCAATAGTAGCTATTGAAGCTACTTTGAGTTTGGTCTTCAATTTTTTCAAGGAAAATTGCTGATAAGGCCTTTTGTCAAGATGTCAGAAGTCTGTTCTAGAATGTTGTATGTTGAACATCAAATTGCTTAGCTTCCACTTTTTTCTCTTACAAAATAAAGAACTCTATGTGCTTTGCCTTTGAATGCAATATTAGATTAGCTGAAAGGCAAGCTGTACTCAAGTTATCACACCATACGGTAGGTACTTTAGGTATTTGCTTATGCAACTCTTTCAACAGATGTTGTACCGACGTCATATCAGCAGTAGCATTAGCCCAGCTTTTGAATTAGGCTTCGAAATGATCTGTTGTTTCTTTGAACTCCAGATAACGTTGTAGCCAACAAAATAGATGCAAAAGGCTGAAGTAAATTTTCTATCATCCGCAAACTGCAGCTGAAAAATCTTGAAGTTGAAGAGGAGAAGCTGTCTAAAATAACCCGTTATCTGGAGTTTCTTTTAAATACCTTAGAATTCTTTTGACTACTTTCAAATATGTATCGAGTGAATTTTGCATGTTTTTCTGTCTTTTGATTGTGGCATAGCGAAGTGCATTATGGTTCTATATAATGTGGGATTGGGTAAAGGATCTCCTATCCTTTTGAACAATTGAGTGCTTCTATTGGTGGAGGATATGCCCTAGCTTCAGCCATCCGTGCTTTCCTTAAAAGATCTTGAATATATTGGAAAGACGCAATCCCCCCCATTTGTACCCTTTTAACTTTTATTCCCAAAAAAATAGCTGAGCTCTCGAAAATCCTTCAATGCAAATGGGTTGTTTAACAACAACAACAAACTCTGGTACTTCTGAGCTATCACTCCCTGTGATGACTATGTCATCGTCATAAACTAACATGTACAGAATGGAATGTTTTGTATACCTCACAAAAAATGATGGATCAGCTTTGAAGTTGGTGAAATGCAGCTGCAGCAGAGATGTTTTAAGCCTTTGAAACCAGGCCCTTGGAGCCTGTTTCAATCATAGATAGCCCTTTAAGTTTGCACTCCAAAGGTTGTGGTCCTTGTAAGAATTACTTGTTGGTATTATTTGTGTAGATATCCTCATCAAATTTGTAAAATATCTTAGCTTGCAGCAATATATCTGTATGGTTACTGCAGTATATTTTTGTTAAGTAATTTTAGAAGTTGTTACTTGGTACCATGTGATCCTAATTTCATTCTGCCCCATAAAGTTTGAATTCATTCATACCCTTTCAGATTTAGGATTACTTTGCTTGTGAACTTGATGATACATAATTGTTGCTGTAGGTGAAGGCTGAGAAATATTCATCGGGAGGATATTGTGACAATCACGTTAACTCTCCAAGGACACCGACGTACGATCAAGATGAAGAAGCAAATTCTCTGGTAAACATTCTATCCAAATGGTGATCTTATTTTGGGAAGGTTGCTCACATTTTGTAAATTACTGCTTATTAACCTAAATGGATGTGGGAACTCTGCAAGTCATGTTTATTCTTAACTCAAGCAAAAAACAATATCATTCTGCTTAAATATCAGAAAATCATGTTGTAGAAATGTTTGAACGACGCTCCTTGCATGTTTTCTCTGCTAATATTTATATGATTTGTTCTTTTACCACCAAGTGAACATTTCTCAGGGCCAAAGCATTAACTGTCTCATATTTATGATGCACATGTTCTTTTCTCTTTTAAGATTTTCTTAAAATAAATACAATTTCATCCAATTTTGCTTCAACATAAATTAGCAAGGATATCTTAGTTTTGTATATTGAACAGTTTGGTAATGAGTTCAGCTCGGGAGATTACACAACTCCGGGCAGTACAGATGACATGTTTCTCAAAGATTTAAATCCCTGCCTAACTCCAAATTATGCCAAGACAAAGTCCAAGGTACCTGTATTCGAGCTTAAACCAACTCTCTTCACATTTCCTTCACTATCTAAATCTTACAATATCTTATACGAGTACTCCTTGTAGGAATTTGAGGCATATAAGTCCTCGGATGAGGTGTTTAAGTCCAATGTGCGAAATTGCAATGGATTTAACACGTATACAAGGAAGCTATCTAAAAGTTCAGACTGTAGCCAATGCTCAAAGACAGGAAGTGGTTCCATTCGTGCAGCTCGGAGGTCTGATGAAAGCAAATGCAACTACAGAAAGCCAATGAATCATAAACTTATCTAATACAAAGGAACTCCGAAATTTTTCTTGAGCATTTTTACTTTGTTCCAGCATCCTACTCTGTTACAAAATTTTGAACATTTGTAAGTTCAGAACACTCTGTTTCCTTGTGTTATATGAGATGTACTGGCTAAATTTTCCATTTACTCGTTTTAGCCCATTTAAAGTGCCTTTTCTGAGCTTAAGTAATTTTTTTCCCTTGTTAATATTGTCGTGTCCAACTAACCAATTCTAAACTGGAAAGAATGTAAGCTAATGCAGAAATGAACAGAAGGGGCATTCATTAGAAACAGTGCTGTTCATAATTCATAATCTGTATAATTGTTAAAATCCCCAAAACAAACATAGGAAAGTGCCAACAACAAGAAATAACTTCCAAGCATTGAAACAATTCCATTTTTCTCAGCTTATTCCGCCATTAATCGCCATCCTGACAACCTGATAAATAACTGCAAAAAAATAAAATAAAATAAAAAATAACGTCTGCCTACGATTGAATAATTATATTCTTCGGTTGCTCAAAGAATAGTATGTTCTCCCAATTAATAATATTCATTTAAGCACATAGAGAAAAAAAAGAAACTTACAGGACAATACCATCAGAACTGCAAAGAGGACAAGAACCATGTGTGCAGGTTCCCATTCTTCTTTCTTAGATGATTGAGAAGCCAGTCCTCTCCTTGTGATCTTCTTCTCAAATTTCGCTGTTTTCTTCTCTGCCAGACGTTTCGAAGTAGTCTGCAAATCTTTCTTACTATCAAGATTTAATGGAGTTGTAAAACAAACGTGTATAAATCGCCCCTTGACATGGGGACGATAGAGAATTGGAGATGCTCTTAGCAATATCAATCCAAAAAATAAATAAATCAGAATCAGATCCCCAGGAAACTGCTATTAATCTTTGTTATCTTTTCATCCCCAGGAATAGTAATTTCATATTTAATGCAAAAACGGAATATATGGAAATGTAAAAATAAAACTATATTCCTTATTCTCCGTATCATAAATTGCGGCTTAAAAGAAATGAAGAAGAAACTGAAGGGATCTTAACTATAAATCAGAAATATCACCGCTCAGTCATGTATATTCAGACAAATTAATATAAATTCATATATCATATTCTATGGACATGGATATGGACATGGAAGAAATGAAGACATCTACGGAATCGATTCTCGTATAAATGTGAACAAGTAAAACTAATTTTTTTTATAAAAAAAAATATATCCCAGATTCATTATCTAGCGCATGCAAAAGGAAAGTTATCGGAATAGGAGAATCTACAGTGAAGCCCCCAAGTTACCAAAACATCAATGGAGGCTTGTGTGCGCGTCAGTGCGTGACAAATATATGTGCGTGTGTGTGTGTATATTAGAGAGAGAGAGAGGCCTTTACCATGATCTTTCGGATTGGAGACTGGAAGTGCCAACCGAGAGCGAAGAAAGAGATGAGAGAGAGAGTGTCAAAACAGAAGAGTCTGAAAGACACGGAAACCTGGGACTTTGAGTCTGACAACTTATTCCCAACGTGCGATGCTTTGTTTATTTTAAGGATTATTTTAATTTCGTTAGTCCAAGTTAGTCCTTGTTTGGATACTGTTTAGAAAAAAAGGAATAAATTTGTGGCAGGAGGTTTATAGGATAAAGGGTCGAACTGAGCACGAATCATTCATAGGGAAAATTCAATCTTTGATGTCTCTGTCAAACTCGACTCATTGTCACCCCTAAGTCGACATAGTTCACCTTTTTGTCTCCTTGGAATTTTGTATTGCAGAGTCCTAAGAAGGAAGCTCATATTGCTTGGAGAGAACGTCTTTCCTCACAAAAGTATTTTGATTATTTTTAAAATATTAAAGTTTTTTAAAGGAAATAATTGCGAGCGTTTCTCAAAGTTGTATCAATCAATGCCATACAAAATGCTCAAAAAATATATCCAAAAGTAAACAATCAAGGCATTCCGTAATATGATCGAATACAATAAACTAGAAGAAAATCAATATTGATTTTAGTACCATTTTCTACTAAATAAAAAAACAAAATAACTTGTCACGTGAAGAAAAGTTCTTAATATGTGGGAATTGAATATGAGATAATTCATAGTTTAGCATCTCAATCTTTGTTATTAACTTTAATATAACGTTGCTACATTTGAGGCATACTCGGTTCTTCTTATATTGAGTTCGTGTCAAAGGTAGGTTGGTTCATGAGGATGTGGGTCACTGTCACAATGCTATTTATCAAAAAAATAAAATAATAATAAATAAATTAATAATCCATAAAATACTGTGTAATTTGTTAAATATTTTAATAAATACTATATTCCAAATTTAGAATCCAAACACTCTTATATAACTGAATTTTTTTCATAATTTTCCTAAGATTAAGCCTTTCATTTAATTTCTCTCCAAACTCAATACAAAATTTAAAAAGCAGAATAGGCAAAACGTACCCAATTGAAACTTGAAATTAAAGCTTTTATGCTGACTATTTTTAGAATTTTCCTAAGATTATGCCTTTCATTTAATTTCTCTCCGCTCTCAATACAAAATTTAAAAAGCAGAATAGGCAAAACGTACCCAATTCAATTTTGTAGTCCCTCTGCATGGTTGTGTAATGTCAAATATAGAAAAAAAAAATGGATTAACAACATAAAACCCCATAGAAATGTTTCCATTTATGATATATCATCTATTGGAAATCGTCGACGCCTCCCTAGTTGAAACCTTTTATGCAAAAAACCAACATACTGTCAACATCCGTCAAATATGCCGTTAAAACCAATAAGAAATGCAAAAATTAAAAAGGAATAATTACAATTTCAGTATCCAAACTTTTTATTTTTTACCCACGAAATGTAAAAAGATTAGGGGTCATTTATGCCTCTTTTGAAATGTTTGAACCAATTACGCATTATGTGCAAACATTTAGAACCATTTTGTGCCAAATTTCTTGTTCAATAACGAATTCTTCATAACTTTCCATTTGGATATGTAAATTAAAGAAAAGAAGATTTCAGATTGATGGATTGAATCAAATACTATTGCTCAAAAGTGCTGGCTTCTTCTACAAACCAAGCAAAGTTAAACACGCCGCGAACCATTTAGTGCTGTTTTCGTCAAATCTTTCATTTTCAGATTTTAAAGGTTTGAAAGAAGTTATGTCATAAATATTGAAGTTTAATTATTGAATTAAATTATACATGGAGGTTGTATATGTGTAAAATAGTGAATGATTTGTGGGTAAATAATTTAAAAGAGTAAAGGTTGTGGAAATAGATGTGCAAGAATAAATATAGAAGTTAAGAAATTAAGTGATGGATTTGTATTAATATAACTGTCAAGTTTTAATTTGAGTAATTATACCGTTATTTCAAGTAGTGACGTAAAGGCTTGGAAATGCTCGTCAATGTAGCAAGATTTCTATCCATAGATATGTGAGTGGGAAATCTTATTTTTCAGAAATAAATATTTATTAAATTTATACTATATCAGAAAGTTAATTATTTTCTATATTTGATTTGACATTATGATTTCCAGAATCAAACGGATTTTATAGTAAATTCTTTTAAAGTTAAATTGAGTTCATTTAAATCATTTCTCTAGCATGTTATATTCATCTTACATGTTTTAGCATGTCATTTTAAAAACCACTAGAAAGTAACCAAGTAATTTCACCTCAGTCTGCACTGGTGTGAATGTCTTTCCACATTGTATGGCTTCATATGGTTATTTTATCCGATTTGTGCAGGTGTAAATGTGTTT
>CAIGRL010256869.1:0-12919 GCA_903798325.1 Fraxinus xanthoxyloides | reverse complement strand
TGTGTTTGTGTTGCAATACATCCATAGCTACAAAATAGATGGGTACTGTGTATTGATCCTATACCATGGAGGGGATAATTTTCTATTTGATCCAGGTGGTGCAGTGATGAGTTGTGTAGAAGGCTGGTTATCCCCTATGCGATCACAATGCACAGATTCAGGACGAATCCTCTTCGAAGAGAGAGGAGATGATATGATCCGAGATAGACAATCACTTGGTCGAGTTTTGGAGTCCAAATTGAAGAAGTTGACAAGCCAATGTTCAAGTTTCGTGAAGGGCTCGTGAGCCGAAACAAGTTGGATTCAAGGTTTGGAAGATATTTGGAAAGCAAACTAGCAGCGTAGAAAAAAACGGGCATAACTTTCAGCTCGATTGTCGGATTTTCGTCCATCAATACATTCCGAAAATGGCACAAAATTCTGCACAAAACAATGTGGACACATCATACTTTTGGACTTACAATCGTACAGAAACAGGTCGATAATAGATTGGCGGAAAACTTTCCTTTTTTCTAGTCTAACAACGAAATTTGCGCAAAAAGTATTGGGAAACTTTCCTTTTTTCTAGTCAATTTCTTTAATTTGGACTCCAAAACTCGACCAAGTGATTTCCTATCCCGGATCATATCATAACTCCAATGCTCTATCAACTGTCTTCCTAGATGAGGAAACATTAGATGATGAATCCACCATGATCTTGAAGATGGGAGTAGACCTATATATAAGTATTGGACATGAAGCTCTTTACTGATGTTGTGATGATTACGCTTCCGAAGCATGTTCTTAAGTATGTTCCAAGCCTCATCAAAGGACTTGATTTCACCTTGATGGAATATGGATATGTTATGCTTCAACTTTGCTATCTTGGCACGTGGGAAGAATTTAGTGCAGAATTTTTGAGCCAAGTCATTCGAAGTGGTGACACTGACAATAAGTTGTGAGTCCAATCATTCAAGGGCTCTATCACATAGAGTTCTTGGGTATAATCTCAATCTGATAGCATCATCTAAAATCCATTGATATCTAAAGTGTTGACACATCTAAAAAAATTGAGAGACGCATGTGTGAGGATTCTCAATAGTCCTGCCATAGAATGGATGTCCATTTTAAAACAGCTAGATGACATCGTCTTCAACTAGATGTTTGGCTACCCAAAAGGAGGATAAACGATACTAGATTGGCTTTGAATAATTTATGGAGTCATAAAATCACCAAATAACATATCCCCTTTCATCAACCACCGCCTCTTCATTTACTTGAAAATCCTAATTATTTTGTACATTAGCCATATCCGTGCGTTGTGCTTCTCTTAAGGTGAAAAGTCTATTCAATTTTCCATATAAGCTCGTATCAGTTCATTGTCTCCCAAATTTCGCATAAAACGCTCGAAAGAGAGAAAATAGAAGCACTAAATAAATTGATCGAAAAGAAAAATTAACATAAAAGCAAAAAGTTTGAATTAATGCCAAGGTAAATGAAATTAATCACAAATACGAATCCCGATACGGCGTCCAAAACTTGTTGATGAAAATATTTGTTCATTTCAAATATCACAAGGTATGGTTCGTAACAAGTAGTAAAATGAATTTTTAATACAAGTATCGTTCTCACATAGATTGTATTGGTTTAAATTCAAATAAACTAATTTTAACTGAAACGATGAAAACTAGTTATTTTTCTATGACTAGATTGTAATCTACTTATAAAGGCAATATCTAAATTACATGGAATCAATGCAGAACGTGATTAATGCAAGTTTGATGAAAAGCGCAATGGGATCCCTAATCCATTTATATCAATCCCTTTTAATCCTAAACTTATAATTTGACAACATGATTCAATTATTACTAAATTGTTTAAAAATGTCTCTCGATTAGAATTAAACATGTTTTCACATGTGACCAAATTATATTTTTATAACAGGTGCTAAAAAATTTATGAATACTTAAATATCACGTAAAGCATAGAGATATATTTCTATCTCTTCTTGGGCACACAAGATTGCATTAAAAATTTATGAATACTTAAAGATCACGTAAAGCATAGAAATATATTTATATTTCCTATTGGACTCTACGATGATTAACACTATGTCTAACTTATTTTATATCTTTCGAAGGTAAAACAAGCCCCAATATTTTTAGAATCATTTTGCACATAATTGTAAAGAATTCCACGAAAAACGTTCAAGAATTGAAAACAGGTCTTGAATGTCAAAATTAAATAAAATCAAGAATTAAAGGTTCATGATATAAGGTTCATCGTAATTCTAGCATTAGAATTGTTTAGCTACTCACAATATCGAAATTAAACAAATAAAAGTAAAAAGACATCACCAATAAATTGATGGAATATAATTAATTTTCCGATTTTGTGCTGCCGCCCTTTACGTTCGTGTTCAAATTTTCGCCTCTATGCGTGTCCTTCTGAATCCTCCTAACTGTCGTACCTTTGTGTCTTTTTTATTTTATTGCAATCAATTGTTCCCTGCCTCCTATAAGTCAATTCTCATTCCCATTCCAATTTCAATTCATTCCCATTCCGATTCCAATTCCAATTCCCATTCCTTTCAATTTCCTTTTTTTTTCCGAGTCCCAACAGTAGTCCAAATTTCATTGCCCTTCGAAGTCCAAGATGAGGCCCATTTTTCTCCAAGGTTTTATCTTTCCCAAATAATGCAATTCAGTCCTTTAGTTCATCAATCGTGCAACCCATATCTTATTTACTTTAATTCAAGTCCTTCAATTCTCAAAGTGTGCAATTTGATCTCAAATTTTGATCCAATGGCCAATTTGTCCTTCTTCATTTTCCAGTTGCTTCGAAATTGATCCAACACTGAAACAATAGAAAATTAAACTAAGTTAGGTAGAGATCAACACTTTGACAATGTAAAGGTTTAGTAATATGTCCCGAATAAATGCACAAAACACACTTATAATGTTCTCCGTGCATTTTTCCAGAGCCATATCATCATTGTCCCTCTGAAATATGTGCTTTCACCATATCCTAACTCGGAACCGTGATGAGAGGAGTCCATGAAGATGAAGTAGGAGTCCTAGAGGGTTTGGACTTAGATGCCTCCACCAAATAGGTTGGAAACCAAGTCTTCAATAGCGAATATCATAATAGTTCCAACCTTCATACGATGCATTTTCTTAAAGTGATCTACCAAGATAAATATTTATCGAATAGTTTAATGGTCGAGATAGGGTTGTAATGGAGCATTCTTGACATCAATTTGAAGAGCTTATCTTTTACTTAAACCATGTTGATTCGACAACTATGGAGAATGTACGAGTGTCCAAAAAATGCATACTCAATACTAAAATCTGGCACTTAAATTTCAGTATATCCGAATTTTTGGATACCATTTTGGTTCGAGTTTTGAATCACTTCCGCAAGTCGAAAAATAGGAAAATTGGGTATCAAAACATGGATGTTGACACAAACTTTAAAACGAGCTAAAACGCTTAGCTAACTCTAAATGTACGAATTGTAATTGCATTTAAAGATGGCTGCCTGATAATGAAAGCAGTCCAATGACTTTTAGTTATTACCTTTCTGGTCCTTGGGCCTAACTTTTTAGACCCTAATCAATTGTATCCTCAAATAAATCATAATATATTAATTCGGTTCCTCACTAATTTATTTAAATTTCAAATTTCCCTCTAATTTTGGATTTTAACACATTCTATAAAAAATGAGGTGAATTTTCGGGACGTTACAAGAGCAACTAGATTCTTCAAATTTACCCGTGATCTTATAATTGCAACTAAATAACTCTCAAGAGGGTGTTGAATATCATCCAAAACTGGAATCCAGAATACTCGTTGAAAGTTGTAACATGAAGGATTTCAATCCATCTTAAGCTCTTGCTTATGATGTTATAATTTTTCTTAATGGACAAAATGTGAGATAATGGAAGTAATGGAGTTTATACATCATTAGGAGACAATATCGGGTCAGCTAATCAGTAAAGATGAGAGCATGCTCATAGCTCCATCCTGGTGCCCCAATCATAGAATTAAAATGAATGGTACTGGTTTCCAACTAAAGCACTTGCTGGTAACCTACTTGGCAGTTAAAATTAGGCTACTTGGTTGGGAAAACAAAGTATTTTCAGCAGGGGAGACGTATTTTGCTTTAATCTCAAGTGTTCTCTTCTCAATGTTGTATCTTATGCAAGTAATCAAATAAAATTTACTCTGAAAAAATTATAACACATATGCGGGTATAATATATCAAAAAATTGATGGGTTGTGATGGAGGGAATTTTGCAGACCATTCGAAGAGAGGGGCACTCGGAGTTAGTAAACTGCAGTACATGGTTGAAACCTTTAGCTTCGAACTTTGATAGCGATTTTCAATTTCAGAACTCCATAGGCCTGAGTTCCTATTCAGTAAGTATAAAAATAATTGATGTCCTACCTGTGAAAGAATGTAGATTCTGCTTTGGGTTTTGAATTATTATCACTCCGATCACTTTGGTTGATGTCGATCATTTTATTTATTACATGATAAGTTTATATGATTTGAATTTAAAAGACAGCTAGAAAATAGGAACTAGATGACAAACAAACTAACATACAACATGATATACAAAATCAGAAAATAAAAAATCAGGTGAGATTAGCAATGCACAAAACTAGGAATAGATAAGCAGCCGCTATTAGGATGTGAAATTTGAATCCTTTGAATAACTCTCTCTAACACGCCCCTGTAAGATATAGGATTCATTGGAGATGCCGATCTTGAGACGTAGCTTCTCATGATGATATCTGGACGGTGATTTCATCAATAGATCAGCAGCTGGTCATGTGTTTATACATGAGATACACGCAGAGTTCCTGAAGAAACATTGTCTCGTACAAAGTGGAAGTATGGTGATGTGCTACATTCTCGAGTGAAAAAGGGATTTGCCAAAATATTAGTACCCATGTTAGTCACGATATATAGTTGGTATAGGAGATTTGATACCAAGTTATTTGAGAAGAGAAAGGACCTATAACAATTCAGAAGCAGTTGTACTAACAAAGCGATACTCGGCCTCAGTGGAGGATCCTGCAACGGACTTCTGCTACGTAGAAGACCAGGAAATCCAGTTGCCCCCCAAATAGATAACATAAGCAGATGTAGAAGTTCAATCATAACTGTTAAAGAGAATGAACGAAAATCCAGGGGTTGATTCTCAAGTTCAGCCCATGATGGATAGTGTTTTTCAAGAAACGAAGTAACCATTTGGCAGCTGTCCAATGTTTTTGAGAAGGAGAATGCATAAACTGAGCTAGCTTATTGACGGTGAGGGATATGTCTGATCATCTGAGGGACAAATATTGAGGAGAAACAACAACCTTCATTGTATTCAGTGGCATCATCAGCTGTCGAGCCATCATTAAGCCCCTGTTTGACAACCATTATTTGGGGAAAATAGAGTTTTGAATAGTGATTTTTAGGAGAGAGTGGTTAAAACGTAGGAAAATGTTTTGGCTTTACATGCAGAATATTTTATTGTGTGAATGTGTGGTTGAAAATGAGTATACAGAAAAAGAGTTTGAAAATAATGGTTGTCAAACATAGGCTAAGCGTAAGACTCTCAGAAGTTGACATTGGAGTGAGAGTTTCTTTTGCACTATCCATTTTGGTTCGTAACAAGACGTCATGTATGTACGTATGTTGACTAAGCAACAATCCTTGAGCGATTAGAATAACTTCAAACCCAAAAAATAATGAAGAGGACAAGATCTTTTAGAGGGAACCTGTTAGACAAGGTAATAGAGAAACGCCCTAAAAGCCTATCATCATTTCCTATAACTAGTAAATCTTCCACATAGATATATCAAGCTGACATTTGCATTATAAATAAATAAAGATGTGTTCTTCACTTAAAGAAACCAAAAGAGAGGAGACATTTATTCAACTCATTGTACCAAGCTCGGGGTGCCTATTTGAGTCCGTAGATGGCCTTCCAGATTCGACAAACATGAGAAGGCAGGGTTTCCTCAATGAATCCTCAAGGTTGTAGCATGTAAATCTCAGTTTCACATGAAAAAATGCATTATTCACATCGAATAGACAAATGGGCCCATTATAATGCAAGGTAAGAGACATGACTAATCAGATTGTAGTTAGCTTTGCAACTGGGCTAAAAGTGTCATGATAATCAACCTTGGATGTTTGCGAAATCCTTTAGCAGCTAGATTAGCCTTGTACTGAGCAATACCGCCATCAGGGATTTTTGTTTGATACAACACAGCTATTTACACTGTACAATATTTTGAGAGGAATAGTGTGGTATGAGGTCGCAATTCTTTTGAAAGCATTTAGCTCTTCTATCATAGCATTCCACCAAAGTGGATCATGCACTGCAATAGAAGCACATGTTGGTTCAAGGGAACCAACTAGAGTATGTTTGGTAATGATGTTTACATTTGGTTTGAAGATGTTGTGTGGGACTGGATCTGATACAGTTAATGGCAGAGGCACAAATTGTGCTTTTGGTATAAATACCCCTTCCTTGTGCCGAAGAAGGGGGTCGAGTCCACTTTTCTCCTATTACGCTGCAAACTTAAGTATCACTCTCTCCCTTTAATACTAGCACTTTATCATTACACTTTACATCAACCACTTCTGGCGAGTGTTTCACCGTCGGCGAACTATTTTCGGTTGAACCTTGAACCGACTTGACCGTCGAGTGCTCGTGGTCGCTCCTAGCCCCTCCGGGAAAGGCCACGGGTGACTAACGGCGTGCTACATGTGCAGGGAAAAGTTGACTTGAAGATTTATTCTGTTGGCCACGTGTTAGCACTATTTTTCGAGGTCAACAGAACAACGCCGTCTGTGGGAAACTTACTTAAACCACGAGTCTTCCCACCAAAAAGCTGGTTCAAGTATCCAATTGATATTCTCCCTTGAAAAAAGGATAAGTTCTTGAAAAAAAGATTAGCTATACATCAAGCTTTGTAAGGAGAGGCCCCTCACATCGAACCATGAGTTCAAGTGACGAAGGGGTGAACCCAAGGAAAACAAGAGAGATATCTGAAGAAGAGATTTCTCGAAATGTCACACATTAGCGACCCCATCACCGGTATCACAGAGGCAATAGAACTGCCTAACTAACTATCGAAGTGTCTAGCATGGCCATGAACATGAGGAACATTGTGGCTCAAAACGTCGCCATGTAGGAACTCTTCATGCAAGTGCAGAACCAAGGTGGTTTCCAAGCCCTACAAAATCCTCAACAATCAGCCTATAGAAGAACTGAGGCTGAATCCTCAACAATCAGCAGGAGAACCCATCTGAGTCCTCAGGGAGAAGTTCCTATCGAAAGAGAAATGAGAATGAACACTTCCAACTACACAGTCGCTCCGGCTGTCGTCCCTGCTAGAGAGGACAACTTCTCTCCAGAATATGAAGAGCAACCCAGAGGTCTGCCAGTGTGTTTGATCGAATCGGACAACGCCAAGAAATAGGAACCAGCCCGTGCACCAAATGGCCAGCCAACATGAGCGTGCACAAAGCCAAGTACAGGCCCCTCCACCTAGAAATAGGCGAGAGAGGCGAAATATGGTGGATTGGGGAATAGAGGTGAAACTGCCTAGCTTCCACCTCGTCCAACAGTAGATGGGAACGATTCTGACGAATCATGTAGGTCATATGAACTTGATGATGACTATGACAATCTGCCATTCTCGAAGGAGTTTCGCACCTTTCTGATGCCTCATAACTTTGTCCGTCCGAAGATTCCCAAATATGAAGGAAAGGACGACCCGGAGAATCACCTCAACAAGTATAAAATGTAAATGAGCCTCATAGGCGCCTCGCTAGCTTTGAAATACAGGTTTTCCTTCTAACTCTTGGCAGAGCTACTGAAGTATCTTATGGCAGATTGGCACCACTTAGCATAAGGAACTGGCCAGACCTGAAAAATGAGTTTCTAAACCAATATCTTTCAAAGAAAGAGGGAGAAGCTCTAATACAACGCTTGCAAGACATGAAGCAAGCAGGAGAGGAAACCTTAAAGAGCTACCTGGCTCGCTTCATTGAAGATATAACTTATTGCGAACAAGTCACAGATAATGAAGCCCTTTCAGCTTTGAAATGAGGTCTGAACATGAACACCCTGTTTGGAGAGATGTCCAAAGCCAGAATTCTTCCACATATGATGAGTTGGTAGAAATGATGAAGGTTGAGATTGTCAATGAGGAAATGATTGACCACCGAAATAGAGCCGCTCGGGACTCCCTCCACCTCAAAGGCAAATTGGTAGATGACCTACCTCCCAAATAGTGAGCCAACAATAGACTCAGGCTAGGTATGCACTGGCCACTGCCACATTAAATGCAGTTTCTACTTTGGCTTATTAAAATGTTAGACCCAACATTGACAACTCAGCTAGGAACACTGGACGACGCTCAACCTCTAGAAATAGAGGACAAGGCAGAAGGCCTAGAGATAGGCCCCAAGAAGAACTACGGCTTTATTGAGCTTTCCATCGCTACTATGGTCATGACACAAGTAAATGTAGAAGTTCGAACGGGCCTGCAAGAAACCCTCATAACACAAGGGATAACCACTATCGGGGTAACTTGCAAATGAACTCTCCAAGAAGATGCGAGCAAAGAAATTGACACTATTATTGGAAGACCCCATGTGGGAGGTGAATCAAAAAATGCTCAAAGAAATTATACCAAAGAGGTGAAATGTCCACCAATGGCCAACTATATAGTGAGCTAATCTTTAGGTGGCAGGACTGTGGAGCCCATTACATTCACCTAGGAATATGCGGCAGGTGTGCACTTCCCATATTGCAACGCCCAGGTGCTCAGAGTCGTGGTGGCCCACAACGGGCTGAAACGTATACTAGTGGATAATGGCAGTTCAGTCAACATCCTATTCGGTACAACTTTTGATAAAATAGCAATAGATAATGAGCTAACACCAATGACCTCGCACCTCTACAGGTTCACCGAGGATAACATCATTCTCAGAGGTAAAATTACTTTAGTTGTCGAAATGGGGGCTCCACCCCGGATGGCGCACGACTTCATGGAATTTTTAGTCGTTGACCACCGATCTGCCTATCACAGAGTTTTGGGAAGACCAGCCCTGAAAGGGTTATGGGCAGTAACTTCCATCCATCACCTCTGCATGAAGTTCCCCACCGAACGTGGAATTACCTTTGTTCGGGGTGATCAGATGGGATCTAGGGAGTGCTATCTCAACTCTCTGAGAAAGGTTGAACAGCAAGTCAACATGGTATTGGATGCTGAAATGTCAGAAGCCCCTGAAGAAGGGCAACCTCCAATGCTAGACAATGTTATGGCAAAAACCAGGCTTGGAGTATCCCTAGAAAAGCTGGATCCCAGGGTAATTGAATCAGAGTCCCAAACCGCTCCAATGGAGGAGCTGGAAACTTTCCCAGTGGATCCACGGGATACATCCAAGGTCCTACAGGTCGGGAAATAACTGAAAGAAGAGACTAAGGAAGCACTAAAAGACTTCCTTCGAAAGAATGTGAATATCTTTGCATGGAAGCACAAAGACATGATTGAAATAGACCCAAAAATCAGCTGCCACCACCTACAAATTGATCCGAACTACACTCTACACAGGCAGAAGAGATGGGCGTTGACTGCCAAAAAGTATGAAGCCCTGAAATAAGAAGTGAAGAAGCTCATCAACAATATTTTCGTTCGAGAAGCCAACTACCCAAAGTGGATTTCAAATCCCATTTTGGTGAGGAAGCACAATGGAAAATGAAGGGTTTGGATTGATTTCTCTAACCTTAATTTGTCTTGCCCAAAGGATAGCTTCCCACTCCCATGAATCGACTAGTTAGTGGATTCAACCGTTGTTCATGAACTGCTAAGTTTCATGGATGCCTATTCATGATACAATCAGACTCCCATGTTCCTAGGTGACGAGGACAACACCTCTTTCATTACTGATAGGGGCTTTATTGTTACAAGATGATGCCCTTCAGCTTAAAAAACGTTGGGGCTACCTACCAAAGGTTAGTCAACAAGATGTTAGTCTATCAGCTCGACAGAACAATGGAGGTTTACATTGATGATATGCATGTGAAGAGCTTCTAAGCGAAAGAGCATATTAAACACCTATGCGAGGCTTTCCAAACACTGAGAAGGTACCATATGAGGCTAAACCCTCTTAAATGTGCGTTTGGCGTGGCTTCAGGCAAATTTTTGGGCTACATTGTAAATCAGAGAGGAATTGATGCTAACACAGAGAAAATCAAACCTGTAATCGAAATGGTCGCCACAAAGGCCTAAGGAGGTGCAACGGCTGTCAGGTAGAGTAGCCGCACTCAATCGCTTCATCTCAAAGGCCACTGAAAAGTGATTAACCTTCTTCAAAATCCTCAAGGGAGACAAAAAATTCCAATCGACCCTAGAGTGTGAGGAGGTGTTCCAGGAGTTAAAAACCTACTTGGGACGAATCACTCCTTCTCAACAAGCCAAAGGAAGGAAAATCTTTGTTGTTGTACTTGGCAGTAGCTGATGACTCAATCAGCTCAGTACTTGTGTGTGATGAACAAGTGCACCAATTGCCAATCTACTATATAAGCAGAGCCTTACTATCTACTGATGCGCGTTAGCCAAAGATGGAGAAATTAGCTCTTGCTTTGGTCACTGCTTCTCGAAAGCTGAGGCCGTACTTCCAAGCCCACAACATTCAAGTTTTGACGAATTTCCCACTGAGGTAGCTCCTGCAGAAGCCAGACGCATCGGGAAAGTTACTAAAGTGGACTGTTTATCTTAGTGAATTTGACATAACGTACACACCCCGGATAGCAAACAAGGGTCAAATCCTACCTGATTTTCTTGTAGAGTTTGCTAAGGCCCCTGAAATTGAAGTGAACATGGAACCGGTGAAACCTCCCACCTAGAATCTCTTTGTTGATGGATCCTCAAGAGAGATAGGCTCCAGCGCTGGTACTGTGCTGGAGAGCCCAGAAGAGCATAAGCTTAATTATGCTGTAAGGTCTGGATTCAAAACTTCCAATAACATGGCTGAATATGAGGCTCTCTTAACTAGACTTCATTTATTAATTATGCTGTAAGGCCTGGATTCAAAATTTCCAATAACATGGCTGAATATGAGGCTCTCTTAACTAGACTTCAATTAGCCAGGGAGTTGCAAGTAAAAAGATTGATTATCAGTATTGATTCACAGTTGGTGGTAAACCAAGTAAATGGGAACTTTGTAGCCAGAGACAAGCATATGACAGCCTATCTGAAGCTAGTCATGAACTCCCTACCCAACTTTGAAAAGGTCGAGCTGATTCAGGTACCACGCCAGGAGAACTCCCATGCGAATGCTCTATCAAAACTGGCCACTAGCAAAGATTCGGAGCTACTCAAAGTAGTGCCAATTGAGCACCTAGCTGATAGAGGGAAAGAATTGATGTGGATTGAGAGTACTTTATCCTGAATGTTGCTTATCTTGGCCTATTTGAGAGAACAAACTTTACCGTAGGATGAAGCCGAGGCACGAATGCTTCGAAGGAGAGCTGCTCATTTCGTCCTACAAGATGATATCATGTATGAGCGTGACTTCTCCTCTCTCCTCCTCAGATGGATAGGGAGAGAAGAAGCGGATTACTTCCTAAGGAAAGTACATGAAGGTGTTTATGGAAATCACTTCGACGGACCTGCCTTAGCACACAAAATACTCAGGCAAGGGTATTATTGGCCGACCCTGAATAGGGACGCCATTGAACTCGTACGCAGAGGTGACAAGTGCTAACGCTTCTCCAATGTGCAGAGGCAACCATCCCAAGAATTTACTATTGTGTCCAACCCCTAGCTATTTGCCAAATGGGGTGTGGATTTCATTAGCCCCCTACCTAATGGGAGAGCAAACGCTCGCTTTATCAAATGGGTAGAAGTAGAGCCTCTATCCAAGATTACTAAAGTAAACACTTCCAAATTCCTTTGGAATAACATCATGTGCCGGTTCGGCATACCTCATTCCTTGGTCTCAGACAATGGCAAACAGATCGACAACAAAAAGATCTGAGAATTATGCGATGAGCTCGGCATTAGGCGAATGGCCAGGTCGAAGCGGTCAACAAGACCATCAAACTCACCATGAAAAGGAAATTAGATGCCTCCAAAGAGGCTTGGGTCAATGAGCTCCCCCAGGTCTTGTAGGCCATCAGAACTACCTGGAAAATAGCCACTGGGGAACTCCTTCTTCTATGACTTACGGAGCCGAGGCTATAAGCCTTGTAGAGGTTCGTGTTCCCTCTTCTCATCGTATCCACTTCAATGAGGTAACAAATGATGATTTGAGGAGGTTTGAGTTAGATTTTCTTGAGAAGAAGAGAGTGACTCTCAGGCCAAACTCACTTCCTACCAGCGCAAGATACGTTACTATAACGCAAAAGTGAAGAAGAGAGTGTTTCGTATTGGCGACCGGTGCTCTGCAGGGTTTTCCCTTCAACCAAAGATCCCAACAGGGACTTTGGGGCCGAATTGGGAAGGTTCGTACAAAATCATCCAGGAAATTAGACCTGACACTTACACAGTCAAGGACCTGGAAGGAAAGGTGATGCCTCACCCCTGGAATATTGAGCACTTAAGGAAGTACTACTAGTAGGAAGTAGGTATGTCCAAAAGTCCCGAACCGAACCGAACCGAACTGAGCGGTTCTTCATAAGTTAAATACCCGAACAGGTACCCGAATCGAAACCAATGAGTTTGGGTCGTGTCTCGGGTCTAGACCAAGAACCGAAGAACTTAATAAGACCCAAAACTAAATAATTTTTTATTTTTTTATTGAATGAATCAAATTATCTTATCTTTTCTAAATAAATTGACAAATCAATTAAATAAATCTGATCATTTCATAATTTTAATTTTACAGCCCAAAACATTTTAAAGTCCATTAGCCCATT
>CAIGRL010256842.1:0-19698 GCA_903798325.1 Fraxinus xanthoxyloides | reverse complement strand
GTAACTAGACGACTTAACTTCAATGTTTGTTAAAAAAAAAAAAAAAAAAATTGGTTAAACCGATCGACATATTTTAAAATCCCTTGAACACAAATATACAAAAATCTATGTCCATCACAAATTTGAGCTGCAAAATTATCCTGATAAAGATTATTATGGGGTTTACTCTTTCGACAGAATCAATGGCCTTCACACCAGCAACCTTGAGACTCTCGGTAATATCTTCAAGCGGTTTTTGAACCTCCCGAATAGCCTTGTTATCAATAGGCAAGGCGTACCTCAACAATGCCCCCGGATCTTTTATTGGCGGACCAGAAATCAAAACTGAAACATCAGGCAATGCTGGAGTAATTGCATTTGCCTTTGCCTCTCCTGCCCCTTCCAATGCTGGTACTCCAGTTATCAATCC
This sequence comes from Fraxinus xanthoxyloides, assembly GCA_903798325.1. NCBI lineage: Eukaryota > Viridiplantae > Streptophyta > Magnoliopsida > Lamiales > Oleaceae > Fraxinus > Fraxinus xanthoxyloides. The sequence goes on along the minus strand of CAIGRL010256842.1, from coordinate 19,289 downwards.
AACCGCCAATGCTAAAGAAATTGCACACTCCTTTATTGAAGACCTCCTATTTCCCTGCTGAAATCGTATATTTCATCAAAATCCCAGATTTAACTTTGAGTTCCTTGCAGTTCTAATAACAGTGTTTACAAACAAACAGCAATTCAATTATCAAAAATTCAAACGAGCATAATTTCCAAAAAAGCACTAATCTTTACACATTATATAAGCAGAAAATTAACAATAAATTTCTCGGTCACCGGGATTGAAGAGCTTGCCTGTTCATTTGGAGGCTGAGACGGAGGCGTGATTTGGGAAGAACATAGAGGTTTAAATTGCCGAGAGGTAGCATAATTGACAAATGGGGCAAAATTGATGCTTTTCGAGGGTACTTTATGGTTAATAAGTTTATGGGTAGTTTTCAATTGTAGAGAAGCAAACTGATGGCAGGAAATTAAGGCCGCCATTGACGATTATTTATTACAGTGTCAGGAAAATATTGGTGACATTACGATCTTGAAAGAACCAAATGAGGAACATACAAATGGAAGAAGAGTAGAGGAGGAAAATAAAAAATGTGGATGTGGCAAAAGAAAAGGATTGAGAAGGAGATAGGGTTTTGTGGGGAATTGAATTATAGAATCAAATTCCCAATGGGTGGAGTATTGAAGTTGATAGACACTTGAATAGAATATCATATTCTGGATAAGATAAACTTATGCGGGCTTCCTGATTTTGGTCCGGGCTTCAGATTTTATAATTGGGCCGTCGAGGCACACCCCGTTTCCATTGGGTAATTATTTTTGGATTAATTTCATTCCCGATCACTATACAATACTTTAATGTGTCAATTAAGCCACCATAATTTCAGTTAGTGTCAGTTAAGATCATTATACTTTAATTTTATCTCAATTTGATCCACTACATTTTAATTTCGTGCTAGGCACTCACGTGACCATTACATAGTAACGATCATCCCAAGTGACCATATATATATATATATATATATGGTGAAATATAAAAGAAAAAAGAATTAATTGATGTAATAAACGGGTCGGTTTCACCCACATTCTAAAAATCAAGATAAGATAAGAATGGGGAGGATGGACACGTTCCACCTTTTGCAGCTCTTTGGCATCCCTACAATTGAGCAAGAGGGATGCTAAGGCTAGACAAATAGAGTTCAAGTACTAGATTGAGAAGTCTAAAGAATAAAAACCAAGTAGTTGTATGGAGAATACAACTTGAAAGTTGACAATGTGACGCATTAGTAGATAGATTCATCAATATCTCTGTAGTTGTTGTTGAGTCTCTATTAATCCTTTTTAAGACAAGCCACATTTTTTTTTTTAAATGACAATGTCAAACTTCAAAGTTAATTTTATGTGTGACTTTAAAATCCATGCTTAGATTGGTTGCGCTTGTTAAAATTATTTGAAATGTGTGAGTTATAAATAGATACGTATAGTGAATACATACATCATATAAAAATAAAAACTATTCAAATACGTTTGAATTGCCTATAAAGGTAAAGAGTTTACTCATAAGTAAAAGATTCTACTTATGATTAGAAAAATAATTTCTAAGACACAAATAATTTGTTACAACAAAATTGCTTATAATTAAAAATACTACTTATACCTAAAAAATCAATAATAAGTAAAAAATTACTAATAATTACGAAATTAACTTGTAAGTAAAAAAATCATTTTTAGGATACAAAATATAGTATACGCAGAAAACGATAATATGTAAAAAAAAAAGTACTTATAAGTAACAAATAACTTTTATTTTTTTGAAAAATATCTTGTAAGTAAAATCACTTATTTGAGAAAATAATTACTTAGTTTGTACCAAGTGATGTATCAATTTATAACCTCAAAAATCCTATTCCCTCAAGGGTGGTTATATTCACACTAGATCTTTTTATAAATACATCATATTTTAATTACATTAAAGGCCATTAACCTTTATTCATCATCACACCTATATTCTTAACTATTTTCTTCGTCACATTCTTATTTATAACATTTCATTGATTAGAAAATTTTGTTTTCAATCATGATTTTCGTCCAAAAATATTGTTAATGTACTTTAAAATGACTTCAAATATTTAATCACATTTTCACATTATTATTATTATTATTATTATTATTTAAAAATAAAATGGACACGTGAATATTTTTACTTTATTTAAATAATTTTTTTGAAGAGAAATCATAATGAAAAACAAATGTAAGTTCATTTGAGAATAAGAATGCAATTAAAAAAAAAACCTCGAGTCATAAATGGGATAATATATTAATGATATAAATCTTTCGTGCAATAAAAAATGCTCTAATTACTAAAAATATATTTAGCCTTCCCTTAATCTTATATGCACCAAACTACCCTAAAAAAATAGCAACATTCTCTACTATCATAATTATAGTTTGTACAATTGATATAAAGAGTCGATTTATTAGAACTCCATACGTTAAAAAAAAATAAAAAAATGAGTGTATTAAAAGGACAACGTAATTAGTTAGTGATAAAATCCTAACTCGACTAGAATTCCTAAGTGCTGTAATAGGATTGATTGATGTTCCAGTTTTACTCATGCACTGCTACTTAGTTGTACTAGGATTTGGTTTTTTAACCTAATCTGCCTATATATATGTATAACACTTAACTTCTTTCTCCTCAAACATTCATACACGCTTGCTTATTTTCACTGATTCTTCTCTCTATAGAGTTCAGTTTCTGTCCTCAAAATTTTCGCGAGTTTTGAGTAATTTACAGCAATGACGAACCATGGAGCAGAAGCTCTTGCTCGAACGATCATCGGCATCATTGGTTAGCCCTAGTTATTGTTATCGACTGTGTTCTTAAAACCATAAGTTGTACTTACGTCTAGTTTTTGAAAAATACTGCTACCTAAAATTTTATTTGTTATTTGCAGGGAATGTAATCTCTTTCGGTCTATTTCTCTCTCTCTCTCTCTCTCTCTCCATGCAATCATGTGTGTAATTTTTATTGTTGTGAGCTGAAAATTAAATATTTTTTACAGACTAACTTTCTGGAGAATTATAAAGAGAAAAGACAGAGGAGTTTCACCCGTACCCGTACCTAGCCACTGTGATGAACTGTGTGTTCTGGATATTCTATGGTTTACCAATTGTTTATCCTGATAGCCTTCTTGTTGTTACCATCAACGGCATTGGTCTCGCCTTGGAGTTGATCTATCTATGCATTTTCTTTGTCTTCACCAACCCCAAAAATAGGGTAAGCTCAATAAATTTGTGGTCGACCCCCGGGTCAAAATTTTATTAAGGATAATTTAAGAATTTGAATCCATGTAAATTTTGATTTTGCCCTAATTTATTTTATAAATTTGGAGTCTTCGTTAGAGCTTTGTATTGCCATCATAAAATAGAGAGGTTACAAAAGATAGGACGTGCAATATTTTTCTCTTCTAAACTTGTTTTCATTATACTAAAGTATTGAAGAGTCAAAAGATGACGTATAGTCTCACATTTTGACGTTCTTATTTCTATTTTCTTTCCGTGAATTTATTGCTCGTAATGGTAGAATTAGGATTTCTAATTTTCAACATTGACAACGTCTTGTTTTGTGTTTCAGAGCTTTTTCTTCTGGGTGAGGTAGCAGTGTTTGCCGTTATGGTTGTCTTAACACTCCATTTCTTCTACTCCCACCAAGCAAGATCCATGTTTGTGGGTATAGTCTGTGATATCTTTGGTATCATCATGTACGGATCCCCTCTCTCCATCGTTGTAAGTAAATTCCAACTTATTTAGATTATATCCTCTCTTTTTCAAAATATGTATATAGTGATTATGTTTCTTATTGATCAACAGAGAAAGGTATTCAAAACAAAGAGTGTAGAATTCTTGCCATTTTGGCTGTGCTTGGCTGGTTTCATGAATGGACTCTTCTGGTTTACGTATGCTTTCCTCAAGACTATTGATCCCTATCTCGCTGTAAGTTCATTTTCCAAAATAGCTTAATTCTTGAATTATAATGATTTCTTTTTTCATTGAATTGGAGCACTTCTAGGGTTGATCCAGCTCTGCGTATACGTTTATTTTAGCTATTTCGGGAAAGCACGACAAGGTGTTATGCCATCTGAAGTGCCACTCGAGTTCGCCGAAGTAGACTGGAAGCCATCAGCACCACCCGTCTGATTTTCTTCTTCCCACCCCAAAAAATTCAGATTTTTTTTTTTCTTATTCTAGATAGATTGGCAATGTTTTGCAGCCATTATGCTAGTAGATTTTTTTTGGGTGATATTTGAATTTGCAACGTTTTTAAGGTTTTTAACTGTGAGCAGCTTTTGCTTTTGCTTCTACTTTTGGTTCTTGTATAAAGTTAATTTGACACATATGAAAGACTCGTGAAGTAGCATAAGCCCACAATTCAATGCTAAAAATAAACCCTAATTCCTACACCGACAACAATAAATAACCGAGAATCGATAAGTACGTACATCACATAATATTACTAACTAAAAACATAGTATCGGATTTGGAATTAATTAAATTTGGTATTTTGTGACTTTTAGGATAAATTTGGTAATTTTTTATCATAGTTCTCTAATATATATGTAAATAAATATATAAATATATGTCACAAAGTTGTTACAATTTCACGTACAACGTACATATTACACAGTACTATAAAAGAGCATTTCCCTGAAAAAAATAGTGTAGCCTAGAAATTGAATGGGCAGAAAAACACCAAACAGGTCCTAACATTTTTTTAACCCTTTTTAATGGAGATCCGAGTGGGTCTACAGTGGGTATCTACTTTAAGAATTGGATTTTGTTTACCTGACCCGGAAACTTTCAAGTCCGTCTTTCAAAAATGATCCATCCAATAATGATGGCCCACACTCTTGGGTTGCCCAACTCATCTAACTAGGCCACAAAGTCCAATTGGCATATCTATAGGAATTAACGTTGGAGAAAAGAGAAAATTAGGACTAACATTTCATTTTTCTGTACACGAAAATCAGGTAAATAAGATTTAATTTGAAAATTCAAATACTCTGGAAATTAATTAAAATATTTCAATTTTATCCCAACTTCAAATTAAATGACACGTTTATGTTTACACATGAGGTTTTGTTCACGTAATTATTATTTGCAATTAGTTACCTCAAAGTATTGAAAATGATGTTAGTTACAATTATTTGCCAGTTACAGTTATTTCGTAACTCAAAATGTATGCCAATGAGACTTCATACTTGACTTTCGACATCAGATTTACAAAGAAGGTCATAATCAAAGTAGTATAAATTTCTTGATTATAGAGTCTCATTTTAGAATAGATCTTAATAAAATTTTGATCCAATTTTATAAGCAACTATCAAAAAATCAAGATCATTAGTTATACAACAACCTTGTGCAATAACACCTTAATCGAGTGCTCCAATTAATATACTACCCACGATGTAATTTTCAAATTTTGAATCACGTCCATTGACTATCTAAAATAATATACGAGTGCAATTTTATAGACAACCATCACAATGGAGAGTCACATTCAAGGTCATACTAAATTTGGTTTCACGTCCTCTAATTATTGATAACATTCATTATTCTAAAAAGCTCGTCTAATTGTTCGAAACTTAGATAAAACGTCTATCTTATGGCCTAGACGTTTTTCTTTTCAATTTCTAGAGGACTGAGTTTTTTCCTTCATTTCTTTCATCTTCTTATTAGTTTTTTATTTTTAATTTTTTAAAAAGTCTTTTATTTGACTTTAGCTTATTAATTTTTTCTATTTTAAAAAAAAAAATTTATTTGACTTTAATTTCAAGTTTTTAAAAAAACTTATCCGCACTAAAGTTAAAAATGACTTTATCTAAATAGTTATAAAATTTAAGTTACGGCACTATCTGCATTATGTAATTATGATTTTGAAACTCATTCTTTTGTTGCAAACTCCAAAAACATGTATAAAGTTCTTACAAATCTATTAAGTATGATTTGTCTAGTTGAAATATAAAATCATAAAAAAATATTCTAATTTTTGCATTTCAAAAACTTGAAAATTATATAATTGATTAATGGTAGAAATTATTAAGTAAATATAACATTTTATAATTTTAGATGTTTGATATGTATTATTTTAATAATTAAATGATTTGAAATGATTAAAAATGAAAAATAATATTTAAAATAAGAAAATGATTTTTTTACGCGTAAGCCTCGCCTATCCTCGCTTAAACTCGTAAGACATGAAGTTTCACCTGCACATCTAATCGCGCTTTACGCTTTTTAGAATAGTGAGCACATCTATAGTAATTGTGAGGTCACCTATCGAAAGTATTCTTCAAATTTATACAACTTGAAGCATGGAACTAAAGTCACATTCTCGTCTACTAGACACGTTTATGTAACTGCCCAAATATTCTGCATATGAGATTTTTATAAGCGCTGTGGCATCGAACGTGTAGAAATTTGTGTGTATCGTGTCCACAATTTGACATAAATGGAATTGTTTATTCTTGTAATCCAAAATTCATTCAATCAATAACCGTGTAAAATTTGAGCGAGACTCGATTATATAGTTGGATATTAACAAATTACTCGCCACTCGGTAAGAATCTTTTTATTGCTTTTAAAAGACATTTTTTTTTTCCTTTCAAGTATTGTGAAGTAGGAGGATTTATCAAAATGTCACGTTAAAAAGTAAGGTAGATAACGAATTTTTTTTCCTTTGAACTTTATTATTAATACTGTGGAGAATTGAAACAATTAAGTTTATAGTCTCCAACTATGAGGTATCATATTTGATTATTTTTTTTTTCTTTTTCCAGTTTCTTTGTTAAATTATTCGTCATTTTCTCTCATTATTTGAAATTTTGAAGTTTTTCCTCTTTTCTGTGAAATTTGTGGGGTTGAAATTGAATTGAAGAATTAATTTCAATGAATGTAGTTTTAATTCTTTCGAATCTCTTTGAGAATTCATTTTTGGACGAAAGGATGATTTATTTAACACTTCGTATTAACTCTCGAGTAGGGATATTTTTTACATGGATGCAATTAAGAGCATGTTTGGCAAAGAGTTTCTAGGTGACACCGTGGTCAATAAACACTTATAATCAAATCACTTTTTATTCTCATGTTTCACAATATACACAAGTACTATCCACTTTTCAATCACTCATTTAACAGAACTTATAAATACTTTGTCAAACATATCTTAATTTTAGTTGTTATACTCAATGTTCGAAAAAGAGCGTGGGTAGGCAACAAAGCCAAGCTTCAAGTTTTCACTAATCTAAGCAGGTTTAGGCGAAGTCTAGAAAAACTTTATATGTAAAAATGTGTAAAGTGTGATTTGGAAACAAGATCATGCTTCACGTAGAGACGAGCTTTTTAGAACAACGGTTATATATTTTGTGGCATGGCGAAGAGTTCTTGCATTAAATGCCTAGACAATAGTAGTGTCGATTGAATTGGATCGGATTAGATCGTGAGTTCGTGACAATATTCTCACTTGACTGTTGGAATACAAACGATCGTCGAACTTTTTTTTTTTCTTAAATGGTCGTTTTCGCCTTTGACAATGTGTTAATGAGAAGGTGATGCATACGCAAACAAAGAGGTGAGTAGAACCTTTTTAAAGCTAGATCGTTGAGATTTAAAGTTCAATAGCAATAAAGCGTATCAACTATTTATCATAATTTCGCAAAAAATAAAAATAAAAAATCATACTATTACATGTGTATGTATATTAACATCACAAGCATTAAAACTCATTTGTTTGCCATATCCATGGTTATAGTGGAGTGTGCAATTATCAATTATGCACAGTGATGAGATGTTTGATACACTATATCGTTGAAACATATGTTTGTGACGCATTTGTTTGTTGTCCCGTCTAATTGAACATATTAAAAATGTTTGGATGAAGTGTTTAGAATACTATTTAGTTTTATCGTTGTACAATGTATTAAAAGTGTTCTTAAGGTAGACGATAGCAACACAAAGAAGTAAAGAAGTGGAGGAGAGTAGTTGAGAAGATAGTGACATGAAAGAAAGCAGCACTAAGTTCCCTCTAAAATCCCACTTCCACTTTAGATCAGTGATCTTTCTTTGTTGAGCATATACAAAAAGACCAACACCAAGGAAACATATCACAAAAGCATGGTTCCTTCTCAGCCTCAGGTGCCTTTTTCCCTTTATAAAGTTTTTGCTTTACAGTTTCATCCTCCTCATTAAGCTTACCTACTTCGTGGAGTTTTTAACCTTTCGTTTCATCCCTAGGTCTAGAGCTACCAGCCAAAGAAGAAAGTTCAATACTTGAGTCCATTACTGGTCAAAAGACACCTCCACTTGATAGTATCTTGCCTCACCTTAGCAAATAAGGAATTCAAAATTGCTACTTGTACACACTTGATACACAATCTTTTACACAATCCTCTCACATGTGTGTGTGGGCTCACAATGGGGCCCACATACATGTGAGAGGGTTGTGTAGGAGATTGTGTACCAAGTGTGTAAGTGTAGCATTTCTCAAATTCGTTACATCTCTTGTAGATGTGTACATTGCGCGTTTATCGATAAATATTAGTAACTGTTAAAGATGTCTAATTCTGCCTACGATTGGGAGCCCTTGAGGAGTGGATTGGATTGCGAGAAAGGCATAACCCGAGTAATTGTTTCATCCCACCAACTATCTTTAAGCATTAATTATCTATACAGATTCCTCCACTAGGAGATTAATTAACCTAATAAAAAAAAAAGGCAAGATCCACCTAATGGCAAAGGGACACCACTAGAGTTCATGCCGATAGGTCCATGGATTAGCTAGCTACTTATAGATTGTTTAAGATATTTAGCATAAGTCTACTAAATAGTTTTGTTGATGTCAAATAACGACAAAGTAGTTTTTGATCAATTTTTATGGATTTGAACTAAATGAGAGTGTTGTAATATTGAATTATTACATTTGTATGGTGAAAACATCAATTCGAAATTCCGCTCGTCCTTTATAGAAACATTAGAACCATGTGCCACCATCCGTTTAGTGGAATTCGAATGGTTGGTGAGCACGACTATGGGCAGGGTCATGATGATGGTTAGCCCTTAGATAAATGCCCCCAGTCATGTTGTCACCCTCTTGATTGATTGGTCTTGGACGACGTTGCTGTAAAGGGAGGACATTTCTCCTGATGTGCCATAATGATGTCTCATGTAGCCCGACTTTTACTTTTAAAGCTTTGTCTGGTGAAGCTTTTTCTCTTGAATTATTAGCATTTTTTTATTATTTAAATGTCAGGTGAGACCCAATATAAGAGTAAAAGTCAACAAAGATGATTGATTTTGGCTTGCAACAGTCCAAAAATTGTTGTTTCTCCCCTGAAAAGTTGCTCCACACAAGCACTAAGTTCTATCATTGGGTATTGGCTTTGGCGCCAAGCTAATATGTATAAATTTCTTTACATGCAGTCTTCTTTGATGCGATCAAAGAGAACACAATACTCATTTCAGCATTTGTCATATCGACAACAAGAAATTTGAAAGACGTGATGGAGAAAAACAACCTTTGAGTAAAATTAAAGATTAATGAAAGGTTCTGTATGCAAATGTAACGCGTTGGAAGACAGGAACACGATAGGTTGCTCCCTTGATTCCTATAACTTAAAAGAGTAAAATATGATGCTTTATTAGATGAGAATTTAAGACTTATTAAAGATGCTTTCAAATAATGCCTAATCTATTGCCACAAAAAGATTCATTGGTCATATACTATCTTTTGGGGATTAGTGAAGTTCTTAGGGTGTAAAAGCACATACATTATTCTTTAATTTGAGTAGGAAAAATTTCTTAACTGGTCCCCATATATTTCTCGAGTAGCAAATTGATCTCTAATCTTTAAAAACAAGTGGGCCAGTATCCAACATCATATATTACAATATCCATCCTTATTCCTTAACGACTAAACTATTGAATTATTTCTTAAATTATAAAACTTGATTCTCACGTTTCCAGCATGTTTACGTAATGTTCATGAGGTGATGATTTCTGAACTTGGAGACGGATGATGTAACTATAATTAAAAGTTGAGGATCAAGTTTCTACTCGAGCAATAGGTTGATGACACATGCTCCAATTTTTCATTTTGAATTATATATTAAAATTAATATTCCTCAATTGGATCCAACGGCAACAACTGGAAAACACATGGACAGTGGACTCAATATTTTTTTAATTTTCTCCTGGTTCAATTAAAGAGGAAATTGTTATTACTTGAAATTATGATATTTTTAATTATTCCACTATGGAATCCGTTCATGTGCATGTTTCCTCCAAAGCAGACGCTCACACATGCAAATATGGTCGAAATGACGGAGAGAAATTTTTTATTTTATTTAGCCCTTGTTTGGCGCACATTTTGTAGGCAAGAATGTATATTTTTTTATGTGATGGAGAATATGTGGTTGAAAATGACTATAAGAATGAGAATAAAAAAACGTGGCTCAAGCAGTGGATTAGACCGAAAAACAATGACATTGTCAATAAAACCATAGTTAACTGTAAAGAATCTGATTGTCAACTGCACCCACTACAAGTATGGGGTTACGGTCCAATCGCGCCCGACGACCCCCCGACAGTAGAGAATGGCTACTATTTATGATTCTTCCTCTTTCTTGATCTAGCATGTTCTGCGATTCCCAATGGCCCCCAACTGCTCAGATCCAATTTAGCCACTCAAATCAGGAATTTCCCAGAATACCCATATCAATCATTATCCAATACCGCATAATTAAAAAAGTCTACATGGCTATCATAGTAATTTCGCTTATGGAAAACGACTATATATCCCCTTGGCATCACCTCAGTCAACTTTAGTTGCAAAGAGCACTTACCAGTGGCATTAAAGAGTGAATTAGTCCCGCCGGGATCTAAAGACCACCGGCTCCGGCATAAATTAAAAAAACTAGCAAATTGATCTTTCTTCGGAAAAATCGGCGCCGGACCTGAGCTGGGAAAGGTAGTACTTCGCATGATGGCATTTTGCATCTGTCCGTTGGAGACTCAGGCGAGGTTGCTCTGGAGCACTAGCTTCTTCCGCCACAAGATCATGCTATTCTAGAATTTTTGTTAAAAGTCCAACCGCTTATTATTAAGTAGATTGTCTTGTTTTTCGCCGGAAAAATATATTAACGGGGTTCTGTCGTGTGTGTATATACATATATAGATAACAGTGTATTTGATCGCCGGAGATCTGATGAAAGAAATGGAATCCGGTCGTATTTTCTTTGACCCCTCGTACGATGGCAACATGTTATTTCTTGGCAACGGCGACTCTGTTTATCGAGGTAGTCTCTTTGAATCCATACTTTACTAACGGTAGCTAATAAATAGAATTGTACCATCTTAGATTCATGTACTTCGGATAAAGTAATCAGATTTTTGTTATTTTTCAATAATTATGTTATAGGAGCAAGATCGGGGATGAAAATGGAAGAAACCTCGAAGAGGCGACCTTTTTTCAGCTCGCCGGAAGATTTGTACGATGAAGAATATTATGACGAACAATTGCCGGAGAAGAAGCGCCGTCTCACTCCTGAGCAGGTCGAATTTTACCTTATCGTAATCCTTTTTAAATAATGTTTTGCATGGTATTTGACAAATTAGCTGGGCACTGTAGTAAATCCATAATCTGATGCATAAATGATGAAAAGTGATTTAATTTTGTTGCACTTGGTATGTAATTACTCTTTTTCAATTAGTGGGATGGATTTATTTAGGTGCACTTGCTGGAGAAAAGCTTTGAAACGGAGAACAAGCTGGAGCCAGATCGCAAGACCCAGCTGGCTAAGAAGCTAGGCCTGCAGCCACGGCAGGTGGCGGTGTGGTTCCAGAACCGCCGTGCACGGTGGAAGACCAAACAGCTCGAAAGGGATTATGATCAACTCAAGTCCTCATATGATTCTCTAGTGTCCAATTATGACTCCATTCTCAAAGATAATGAGAAACTGAAAGCTGAGGTAAAATCACATATTGATAGAAACTTTTGTGATTTTTTCTTTATTTTTTGCCGTATTACATTGGGTGCTCTTCTGAAGTCATTTCAAATACATATAATTATCATTTTAAAATTGTTGCAAGCGTGTCCTATTGCAAGTGTGACCCTTATTACATGGTCACTCGAAAATGACCCTGGCATCTTTTGCTCTCTATGCGCGCACTCGTTACATACATATATATGAATTTTACGAGCGAAGTTGCTTGCTCATACACATGATAAGGACCCGGACCTCTTGGACTGGGTCCTAAGCTAAATATTCGTCCTGAGCTATAAAAATAACATATCTGTCAATCTCAGAAATTTTATTCTTGCATCAGTCAAATAAAATAGAATCTGTTCTAAACCCTACCAGCTATAAAGAAATGATTTGAACTTTGAAAAATGAATAGATCTCCTTAAATGACAAAATTGTTCTATGCATTGATTAATCAAGAATATTGCACTATTGGTTGGTCCCCAACCTATTTTCCGAGTTGCAACTTTTAGTTTTATAGCATCGTTTGATTAAAAAGTCAGCTATTGTTAACCTAAGGATTATACCCTTGAGAAATAACTATCTTATTGTGCACGCATGCAGGTTCTTTCCTTGACAGAGCTGCTGCAAGGAAAAGAGGCTGCAGGAGAGAAATCGAATACACTCCCGGTGGATGCTCCAACCGACACCACCCCTGTCCAACTCACTGTGAAGGTGGAGGACCGCCTCAGCAGCGGCAGTGATGGAAGTTCAGTGGTCGATGATCAGGAAGGTCCACAGCTTGTGGACAGTGGGGATTCCTATTTTCCGAACAATTATTACATGGGTTGTGTGGCTGCAGGGATGGAGGGTATTCAATCTGAGGAGGAGGATGGCAGCGAAGATGGTGGCTGCTATTTCTCGAATGTGTTAGTGGCGGCTGAAGAGCAGCGGCAGGAGGAGGAGGTTGAGCAACTGGGCTGGTATATTTGGTCGACATTAGATAATTAGTAATAAATATTCGCCATGTTGAGTGCTTTTATATTTCTGCTTGTAATATGGTAATTTGAAGCCGTGTAACATAAACTTCCTATATAGTTGCTCCATGAGATGAAAATGTAAAACTTGAGAATATTCTCTAATTAGCAATTATATGGAAAATGAATAAGAAATAAATGAAAATGCCCAAGGGGATGGAACCAAGGATCGAGATGCTTCCGCCTTCAAGAGCTCGAATATTTTAAGGGAGTTACTCTGAGTTTTAATATGATAGTAGAGTCAATTGAGTTCAAACGAGAAATTATATTCGCTTGACTCAAATGAGCACATGATTTTCAGGATTGATAAAGCTCGAACGAGCAAATATTTTGCAAAACATGTTAAGAAACAAATTTCACATCGATTAAATACTGAAACATTAACAAGTATATAAGGGGTTGGACTACTCCCTTAATATTTTAAATCCTAATATTGCATCAGGGTCCATAGGCTCTAACGAGCAATTCGATTCGATTAAAATTCAAATGAGCATATGAATTTCAAAATAAATTTATTCAAATGAATCACCATTTTGCAGGGCAAATTAGGAGATAAGTTTTACGAATACTAAAATATAAATCAATATATAAAAAGCTAGAGAGTATTCCTCAAATGAGCAATGTTCGTCTTGAATCAAATCATTACAATTTTACTATGCAGTTAATGCACTAATGTTTGTGGCCAATATTGAACGATTGAGGTTATAAATTATCTACTATCATAAAAGATATGTGACGTTATTCATTTTTTTTGTCCAACAAGTCACACCAAACTCACCGCCCAACTATAAAAAATATAAATGTTGATTTGATATATACATTTTTTTTTTGCTCATATCTCTGAAAGCGATTGAAATTAAGAGGGGTGATCTTGAACCTCATCGCACCTGATAAGTGAACTTCTTGTCTAGTCACCAACCACAAACTTGTACGTCAAAATATTGTAAAGCAATTCAATGGACTAAATGAAGTTGACTTTACAAACTATAAGAGGCTTGTTTCTATTTAAAAAATAAAAATCGTTTGAAAACAAATTGATTGATTAATGCTAATTAAATTTGAACTTTGTCTAGTGAAGACTTTTAAAACGATTTAGTTTATAAATATATGAAAATGAGCAGTGGATAACCTGATTTTGATTTTGAAAAAGGAACATGTCAGTATCCATGTTTTTACAAAATATTCAAATCTCTTTTATCGATAATGTGACCCGCATGTCTAGCTTTACAAAGCTATGTTGCTTTTCAACTTGGCTAGTGGTGGTGCCCGATCTCAGGAGGCACATCAGATAGATTATGAACCCACCTCAAAGTGATTTAAAAAAAAAATTAATTACTAAAATTCCATGCCTATGAGATGGGGTTGGACCACAAGATTTAATTGGTTAAAATGGTAAATGTTGTAGTTTTTTAGTAACAACGTGATTAATCTGAATGAATGTTCCATCTGTGACATCAATACTACACATGACAATTAATCAGAGACAAAAAGATGTTACTTCTGATATCAGCGTTATCATGTTCACTAATTATTAGATAGTAATGATTACCTGAGTTGCGGATAATAATGACTTATGCCACAGTCTACGACTTATATATTATAATGATCTAATTGGTCTGAACTTCTCCATCAATGAAATCTATTCAATCGGGACGGTGATATGCAACCCTAGAACATATACTCTCAACTTGACAAGATGGAAGGCGACAATCCTATATCTTGAAGCCTATTTAATGGAGTAGAGGTCCAACTAGAGCCCAACTAAGCCTTTTCTCTGTATTACACTACAAATCCTTACTCAATAAAGTATATCTTTTTCCTTTTGATATTTCAGCAATTAAGTACTATTACTTTAATAAGCCCATATTCGAAAGAAATTAAAACATGGACTTTTATCAAAATTAAAGCCAGCATTTAATTTTAATTACATATGTCATGTGATCCACAAATTTTCAATCACACATTTTATAAATTTTATTAAGATATACTAAAGGTTTGATTTAACAACTAGTGTCCAAAACTTTCAAGTGAGACATATATTAATGAGGGTTACATAACAATTTAATGAATATTTGAACGACTTAGTCACCCAAGACTGATTGTGCAACTATTATTAAAAATCAAGGACCAACTTGCTAGTGTAACAATAAATTAAGGACCAATAGTGGAAATCTACTTAAAATTATATTTTCTAATTAATTAATAGGCTCCTAATTGTTGATTTGAGCAGTGTCTAGGGTCATATTCAAAATTGATGTTACATCATTTCAAATTAGCTTCCCTGTGTTGAAGCGTCAGTTCAAAATTTGAAGCCTCAACTTTCATTTATTCCCGTTAATCTCTTTAAAATCCCTTTTAACCCAAGTTAACCCGGCAGTGATAGTTTTGACTTTTGACTTTTTTTCTTTTTGACGCGAAAACCAGGGGTAATTACGGAAATAAATAATCGCAAAAATGGTGCAAATTTCCCGACCCTGCCGACCCGGGTCGGGCATTAAAACACGCCGTCTCTTTTTACTGCCGGTTGTGAAAGTCTCTCACGATAATTCATCTCTCTCTTTCTCTCTCTCAACCCCCCTACCCCACGCCCACACTGATTTTCATTTTTTAGTATTTTTACGAATCTGCTGATCAATTTATCTGCCATTTTACCGTCGCCGCTTCATCAATCTAGGTAATCTCTCCGTATATACATATTTATGTACATATATAGAAGAATGTGTATATTCAAGTGATTTTTGAAGGCATTGAACTTTGAATCTGTTTTAGGAGTGCGCGATATATGATTGGAATTCATAGTATGAAGTTACGGTAGTAATTAATGTATTCATGTGAAGTGAGATCTTTTACTGGATTTGTTTTTTAAAGTATTTTGTTGTAGTTGGTTGTAGTGATTGCCGTGTGGCAGATCTTCTCGGTAATTGGCATTAGTCGATATGGACTTTTTTAAGCCTGTCTTTTTTTTTAATGATTTAGTGGATTTTTTTGGTTTATGGTGTCATTTAATGATTGGCACACAATGATTTTAGTGATTTACTGTACGTTGTGTATTGATGAAAAGTAAATGAATAAGTAGATTTATTTGGTAAATTTTTTGAGAAAATTGGAGTCAAAATTAGGTATTCTTGTAATGGAGATTGCGTTTCCACACGGCATTGATATAGCTTTAATTTGTTGGACTGTGTTTGCTACATTCGCTGCATAGACCATCACATATTGCTGTCCCATTCTGGCAAGTTGGGAAAGGATTTTGATGTAGTGTCTAGATGGTAAATCCAACGTCTAAAAGAAGGTTGAGAAATAGTCTGTTGTTCACGTTCATGGAAAAACCACTAAGGGATTTTTCCTTAATTTTAACAGTTCATTTTAAATAAATTATTTTAGGGACCACACAGTGAGGATGAGAGTTTGATGTCGAGATACTCTGAGTTTGATCTTCCTTGAACAACCTTATAAGATTCTCGAGTTCTGTTGGACAGTAGTCCGAGTTTGATCTTCCAAAAAAGAGATGTTAATGTATAAAATGATTAGCTATTTTGATGGGAATATATAATCAGCTCTTAATTCTTTTTTGTCAGGTTTCTACCATACATAATGTCAGAGATCGCTCTCAGAGATGTCAATACAATACCTGAATCTGAGAGGAATGATGGAAGCTCTGGTAATGGAAACTTGATGAAGCCTCAAGTTGAGCACATGGATGAAAATGTTGAAGAAAGTCAAAAGACAAAGACAGCCTCCTTACTTGTAACTCCTATTAAGAAAGCTGGAACGGAGAATAATGGAGTAGCGGTGGGGAATTCAGAAGTGGAATACATTGACTCTGAGAATTTGAATGCTATTGAGGACGTAGAGAACGGTCTGAAGGTAGGAATGCTTTCTTCCTAGCATCTTCATTTGATGCTTGTTACAAGTTCCTTGAATGTCGAGTCTTTCTATATGATAACATTTATACAAGTATATAGCGTAAGTATAACCAACATACTTCTCTTTTGGTTTTGGTTTTTAGACACTCCTATCCAGACTAGACTCCAAAGACTGGGTTTCGGTGTGTGAGGCACTTAACGACGTACGCAGATTATCTATATTTCACAAGGAAGCAATTGTTGGCATGTTGTGAGTGTCATCTTTTATTTGGTTCTTTGATTGGCAAAACATATGCAATGCCATTTAGAACTGCATTTTGAGAATTTTCAAATCCATGACTTTTGCATTCTGATGCAGGAATGATGTAATGCCCTTAGTAGTGAAATCACTAAAGAATCCAAGAAGCGCTGTTTGTAAAACTGCAATTATGACTTCTGCTGACATTTTCAAAGCATACAGTGATGACATCATCAATTCGCTGGATCCGTTGGTAATTCATTTTCTCCCAAATTCAGATAATGTGTATGACTCTCTATATGCTTTTGTATGGCCTCTATCCTCTAATGGATTCTCACTCTATATTCTTTACCTACAACATTGTTATTCTTTGTTTAGCTTGTACAACTTCTTTTGAAATCTTCACAAGACAAAAGGTTCGTATGCGAGGCAGCTGAGAGTGCTTTGAAAGTTCTGACAACTTGGGTTTCTCCTGTTCTATTGTTGCCCAAGCTGGAACCTTATATCGAGAACAGAAATCCTCGAATCCGGGCCAAGGCTTCTATGTGCATTTGTCGAAGTGTCCCACAGTTGGTAAGCACTCATTTTTGCTAAGTCTTTCTTTTTTAATTACCTCATATTCGATGTTTCTTCTGAACCGACTCCTGAGATCAGTAGTTGCCAAGAAAAAGTCTATCTTACTTCTGGACATCAAGTCCTATTATGATAAATGACATTGTGTTTATGTCTCATGCTTTGCAGGGAGTTGAAGGGATCGAAGCCTTTGGGATTGACAAATTGATCCAAATAGGTGCATCCCAGCTTAGTGACCGACTTCCTGAGTCCAGGGATGCGGCTCGTACTCTGTTGTTGGAGCTGCAATCCGTGTACGAGAAATATCATGTCCTGAAACCAATTGCTGCTGCATCTGAGAAACCAGATATGGCTGCCTCTTGGGAAAATTTATGTCAATCAAAGCTCTCACCTTTGAGTGCTCAAGCTGTCCTTCGTGTGACCAATATTACACCAGAGGGACTTGTTTTGGGTTCATAACATTGGTACTCAACCAACACGAGTTTAGAGAATATTATCCTTTTCGTATTGCCCTTATTCGTTATTGTATACTTGTATATGCCATGAAAGTTTGAGATGTTTGGAAAGGCGGTTGAAGCATTTATTTGGACTATAGATCCTACTATAGAATTGGAATATGATTACCATTTACTGTTAGTTATGGGAGCCAATTAACTCTGAAAGGCGATTTACATTCAATTGTGACTCTGCATTGTGCTCATGATGATTTCTTTCCCATTCAATTTTATTGATGTGCTAACTATGACTATATTTTTACATTTTTGCTGGCATTTTACAATAATAACACGAACTTAGAAAGCATAATTTACAGTAGGTTGTATTTGTTATCTGAGGAAGTTTTATTAAACTGGGATTCTTAAAATTTATGGCCATCTCTATTTATTGATGTTCGAGACTTCGATTGCCGGCTGAGAGTCTGAGACCGTATCAATATTATATTAGCAATGGATCAAAAAGTTAACCGTGAAGTTTTCTATGATATTTTCCCAATTCCTCGCGATTCTGGTAGTGAATGAACAAGACTATAAGTGAGTTTACATATAACCATATAACTCTATCCCACGCAGTTCCCTGGACGACTTTGGGGAAAAGTATTCGAGGGATCTAAAGATTCAAGTCATATATCCCACAGTTCAGTAAGGCTGGCCTCGTGGATTTAAAAACACTTTGGACCCTCTCTTCACTAGCTGGTTTTACAAGTTGTTTTCAGTTTGGACATCCTTCCCTTACAAGCCAGTCCTTGGGGACCCTCCTTGCGAATGAGACAGCAAAAGGAGGGCTACTTTCAAGAGAAGACTGGTTCTTATCACTTGATTTGTCTTGTGACTTTATAAGCACTTTAAATACGCTTTCCTTACAAATCTGTTTCAAGGATGATTTTTATCGTGTATTATTCTGTGTTCATATCAAGCACATTTGTGTACTTCAGCTTTATCAACTTATCAAACTTTAACCACACATTCATTGACTAGTATCAAAATCTGCTAAATTTTTTATCAAATGTTTTGTCAAACAACCGCAGAATAAAGATCATTTGTAAGAATTATAATTATCTATCCTAACTACAAGTAAAATTTACAAAACTGTCATGTTAA
>CAIGRL010256841.1:0-12677 GCA_903798325.1 Fraxinus xanthoxyloides | reverse complement strand
TAAGTTTGTTTGCTTCTTTTGTTTCATTTGAATTGTTGAGGTTGAACCGAACTAAATGGTATAATAAACAGATTTTTAACTTTTTTACTGTCTACTACCATCCAATCATTTCGAATAAATGAAAATCACAAAAAAAGAATAAAGATAAATGACTTTTATACATGCATATAACATTAAAAACAGCAAAATTGCTCGATTGGTCTCCAACAGTAATATTTGAAGACTTTAATCTTTCATTATTGTACAATCTAATATTCAGTCCCCATTTGAAGCTCATTCTCTCCCAAAAAAATGCATTTTCCTGTCACGTCAAACACTGTTCACACAGTGCACATGCAATGATTACAAATTTTAATTACTCCACATTCCCTTTTTGCCCTCCTCCCACTTGTTCAATTATTTGACTAGAAAATTGGGTGAGGGTGAATTTGGCAAAATGCATCATTTTCCACTTAATGCTCTGTAAACAAGAACTAAAATGGCAGAGCAACGTTCATATTTTCTCTACTTTTTTGGGAGAGAATGAGCTCCAAACGGAACGAAGTAATAAATTATCAGTCAACAATTGTAAAAATGTCTTGTTTCAAATTCTTATGTATCAGTTCAAGTTAGGAAACAAAATCGAGCATCGAAGCATTGAGACTCGAAGGTTTTGGGCCGATTCTACAATTACAACAAAAAGTTGGAGACCAATTTGTTCTTTTCTAAAGGATGAAGACCATATATTGAAGTCTAAAAGTGCAATTTTACTATCAGAAAATTATTAGCAATCACATTAATCTTTTTTATCTCAATTACAAATTGTCGGAGAAGTACAAGAAATTAATTTCAGACAGCCTTCCCCATCAAGACCACACGTATTAAACATCCCTGCCCCACCCCAATCATTTCATTTTATATTATTTATATACACGTGTTCTAATTGTAGCACCGACACAATCATAAACTTTGCTGTAATGTTAACATACCCCAATCGCCAGCCGGGTAATGACGAGATTTCGTCAAACCAAAATCCCGCGCACCGCACGTGACCCCTTGTTTGTTAAGCCACTGTCTACTTTTAACGGAACGGTCAACTGTACATACACATAGAAAGAGAGAAAACAGTGGAGGATAGGGAGCGCGCGAAGGAGAGGGAAGACAGTTAACGGAGATGAATTACTAGCCCTTCGATCAACCGAGAAATTACTGATTGCAGCCAATTCTTACAGTTGATTACCGCAGATGACGCTCAAAGGCTCCCAATTTTTCCTCAGTCTTGAGCCTCAGAGGTAACTGAACTCCAGTGTGTGCGTATGGTTATGCATTTAGATGTATATTCAAGTGTATGTATAATGCTTACGCCGAATTTTCGAGTTCTGAGCTTCACACGCGTCGTTATGGCCGACTTTTCTTAAGAAGGAGCGTATTCTCTGAACGCTAGGATTCGAAATTCAAGGAAAATTTATTTTGTCAGAGAGATTCAATCTGATCAATGAACCAATCGAGTTAACTTAATTATATTGAGACTCTTCAGTCATTAGACAATGCAGAATGGTATAATCAAATAATTGAAGAAGGATAATTATATTTAATTTTTTTATTAGGAGCCAGCTAGGAATAGGAGAATATCAGCCTAGGAAAATAGTTGCAGATCTTCATGTTATTTTATGTTTCATTTTTGGATGGATGGTAGGAAATTGTATCCTTAGATTTAGTGAAAAAGGAAACGTGGTTTTGTAGAGATAAACCTCAGCGTCAGGATGATTTTGGGAATGTTGAATTCTAATGGTGATTGGAGATTAGTTTGAGTAAACAAAAGCGATATGGGCACTGGAATTGGGATTCTTGTGAAGTATGTTGTTATCCTTGGTGAGCAGGCGATTTTTGGATGTTGATTCCAGGTAAACTCGTGCAAAAGGTGGCCAATTTCCGTTCAGATATTTGTATTGTAGCTAGAATGTGTTCTCAACTCATTGAATTTTATGTTCTCTCCAAATTATGTTGTCACCATAAATTTTTTATTTTAACTTTTGTGGCCATACAAGTGTAATCAATGGTGCTATATGACACTGTTTAATGAGAAGTTTGGTACTATGATTGGTGATTCTCTGGGTATGAGAATTGTGAAATGTTTACAGGGATGCCTATGGATTTACTGTGACATCAAAGCACCTCCATAGATTTCAAGAATATGCTGATATTTATAAGGTAATTGCTCTTCTTCCTAGCTATCAACAATTGCATTGATTCATATTTTCTCTAGAGAATCCTATGGTTTTTCTTAATTATGCAATCATTCATAATTTTAAGAACATTGGTTTTATATATCAAACAAAGGAATCATTTGGCGAAACCATCGTCTGAGAATATTGAACGATAAAATTAACTACGTTCCCATTTCCTGACTACTAGAATAAAAAAGATGTACTTCTGCTATATTTAGATTGCTTAGATTTAAATGGGTGGTTACAGGAAGAAGAAGAAGAGAGATTACAGAAATGGAAGGGCTTTCTTGAACAAGCAAAGTCTACTCATTCACATCTTTCCAATAAGGAGATCAAGTCTGTGGTTTCTGAGGTTACAAATCAACAAAGTGAACCAGATCACGAGGCAAGTGGAAGGAATGATTCAAGTGAAACAATATCAGTGAGTTCTAAACTTACGAAGCAGCAAACTGAGCCTACTCAGGAGTTGTACGTAGAAGGCTACGATTCAGGTGAGCAAAAGCCTGTAAGTTCTGAAGTTACAAAGCAGAAATCTATTCAGGAGGTGAGTGGTAAAGGGGATGATTCAAGAATACAGAAACCTGTTTCTGATACTAGGACAGAAAGCAATCCAATTAAAGAGACCCCGGTTGTCCTACAAATAAAGTCTCGTGAGGTGAAGACGTGGGCTGAAATTAATCCATCTCTAGATGTCATTGACCATATGATGAGTTTTCGTGTAAAGAGAAGAAACATGGGCAGTGAAAATATAATCTCTACCCACAATCAGCTTCCATCAATAGATGAGGCAAGATTATCAAAAGTGGAATCTGAAGAGGATGGAGAAGAGAAATTTTACGACAATGAAATAGCTGATGACAGTGTAGATGCTTCTGCTGAAGGAAGTAGTGCCAGCAATGAAATTTACCCGGAACCAGTATTCCCTTGGAAGGAAGAATTAGAGTTTCTCGTTCGTGGAGGAGTACCAGGGGACCTTAGAGGAGAGGTACAGTCTAGCACTTTTTATCTATATGCAGATTTCATAATTTCCATCCAGCATTAAAGTTTCTTTTATCTGTGGACTTGTGGGGCAGGTCTGGCAGGCCTTCGTTGGTGTTAGAACACGCCGGGTGGAGAGATATTACCAGGATTTGTTGGCTGTAGAATTTGATGCTAGTGATGGTCAAGAGCATGAGGAATTATTGTCGGGTGATGATAGCAAGCAATGCAGCAGGAAGGGTGTTGATTTGTCAGAAAAATGGAAAAAGCAAATTGAGAAGGTCATTAGATGCATGGGCCCTGGACTTTATCGTTCAATTTTTTAATTCGTAGGTGCTACTTCTTCTTAGGGCCCACATGGGATGGTCTTCAAAAATGCCTTCTAGCTAATTGTTGTCAAACTAAAACAATGTTGGTTTCGTTTTTAAGATGTTGATTGCATTCTCTACACATTGAGCCTCTACCAAATGGACACTTGTACTATTTTACCTTTTCTGTATTCTCATGTGTCTCTTTTCTTTCCCTTTGTTATTTCTGTTTTTCCCTCCCGTACTTTATGTTCTAGTTTGGAATCAAAAATTTTTTTAATCAATAATAGTATACCTGCACTGAACATTTCCAGGATCTGCACCGAACATTTCCAGGACATCCTGCACTGAATGAAAATGGTCGAAATTCACTAAGGCGTGTACTTCTGGCATATGCGCGACACAACCCATCTGTTGGGTATTGCCAGGTGTGTGTTGCCTGAAGATATTGTCTCTTTGTTTTCCTTTTCATAAATCATGTGCTCTTTATCTTTGACTTCTGAGTAATAATGTTTTTAAATGCAAAAAAGAGGTGATAACATATAGGGATAGTCCGAGATAAAATTTGAATCTTTGTGAAAATAGAAACAAGGACGGTTTTTGACTTAAAAAATAAGACCCAATATAGGAAATACACACTCCTAAAACTAATATTTAATGCTGATTTATCAACTTGGTGCAAAATCTTCACTATATTCGGGAATTTTATTCAGGTACACACACTTCCAATCCATGGATTTTAATGTAGATATAGAAGTTGTAACTGAAGTAGAGAATCGAGATTTTCAGTTTTTTTATGATGATTTTGAACAATTTAGGTTGATGGAATGTTGAAGAAAGTTGTCTGACTAATGTCATACATGACTGGAAAGGAAATAAGATGTCACCAGAAAGATTCTTAATTCAATTTTCACTCTTAGCTGTCTGTTGTTCTTCATGTCATGTGTTATTCCGCTCTAACCACATCAAGATATAACTAGTTTCTTTTAAGAATACTCGCTTCTCATTTTTAACTTCCTCTTATGTGTAACTACACTTGCAGGGAATGAATTTCTTTGCTGGCTTATTACTTCTAATGATGCCAGAAGAAAATGCCTTTTGGTAAGTTTCAAGCCACCTGTCATCATCCTGTTTATTCCTGTATTTGAAATTTTGAGGAGGAACAGAACTGTTAAGTGTGAATCGAGACTGTTTTGCATTTGACGGGCATTTTGTAGGCCTTTGCCTCTGTACTTCCTCATTCTTGTAATTAATTCCTATATAGAAATCAATGTTTGAAACAATTGTGAAATATTTGTTGATGAAAAATTTGTTTCGTTGAAGAAATTCAGTCTCTGTCCTGCAATCGTGAGTATTAATTTGGAATTTTGGATCATTTAGGACCCATTTGTTGCTCATTGTTTCTCTGCAGAAATCTAATACAAATATATCCAATCAGTCAGCTTCCTTTTAGAAGACGACTGATGAGCTGTTCTTGTACAATAATCATAAGTAATCGGGAATTTCCATAAATATCTCGTTTTTGACAAGGCTCAGAAGTCTCTGTCAATTGTTTATATGAGATTGCTTGTCGTGTCAGTTCACATGAGAAGAACAGAAGAAAAGGTCATGAGAAGGGGATTCCGTGGTTCAAAGACAATGAACTGTATTTTTATTGGCACGTTTCAATTGAAATGTTCTAGTGGAAGAATTTGCCTCTTTCATTAACATTTGGCCACCTTCCTTGGTCTATTGCCCTCACACATACACAACAAAGATTTTTCTCTAACCTATTGCCCTCGCTGTTCCTATTCGTACTTGTATACATTGTAAATAGATATCCAAGTCAGTGGTTATCCTGCTTAATAAAACTTTCCAAGCAGACCTCATGGTATCCATTTGCAAGAGATAAATTGAACATGAACTGTCATCCCTGTGAACCACTAATTATTTGATTCACATAGTTCTTGTTAGTTCGCACATTTTTTTTTTGTATCATAAGCAATGCATTTCTCCTAATGATTAAGAATAAATATGGTTTCGAGCCTTCTCTTCAAAAGTCAAAATCTCTTCAATTAACTGGTATCACTACCCTTAAACCTCTTGTAACCAAAGCGAATGCATGATTGAATGATCACAGCATATGATAAATTTGCATTATAATATTCATGAAATCAGTATTGTAACTCTAAAAATCATAACTGTGAATCTTTGTACTTTTTACTATATCTCATGTTTGTTCATAATCTTTTGGCTCACAAGCTTTGTTTTTAAATTAATTGAAATAATAATATGATTCAATATTGAATAATTTGAAAAATATCAATCATCCTAATAAAGCTTTATTTGTGCATCTACATATATATAAATCTTCTATACGGTGTGCTTGTGTAGTAAAGAATCAAGAAAATGCTAACTTTATCAACTAGTTTGTTTTAAATCTTTCAGGACCTTGGTGGGTATTATTGATGACTATTTCGATGGTTACTTTTCGCTGGAAATGATAGAATCCCAGGTATGTATTCCATTAATCGGGCTTTTGCAATTATTGCATGCTCATCTTAAATGGATCTGACACTCAACCAAAAGAATTTGTTTTAAATGTAGGTTGACCAGCTTGTTTTTGAGGAGTTGATGCATGAAACATTTCCTAAACTTGGTATGTCTATAATCTTATGTTTGCCTTTTCTTTTCCCAATGTATTTGTGTCAAATTCGAAGTTTCTCATTGCTTCTATGATGCTGCAGTCAATCATCTCGATTATTTGGGAGTGCAGGTGACATTGATAATTGGACCTTGGTTCCTCTCAATCTTTGTAAATATACTTCCATGGGAAAGTGGTAAGGACTTGTACTATCAAAAATCTAATCTAAGTTCATGACTATATAAATTGGTCACGTGTTTCTATTTCTTGATCATCCTTAAATCCTAAAGACATACTAACTTTTGACCAATCTTCTTGGCTCCAGTTCTTCGAGTTTGGGATGTGATATTGTTTGAAGGGAATCGCGTCATGCTATTTCGAACTGCTCTTGCTTTGATGGATTTATATGGTAATGCAGACACTGTTACACCTTGTCAATTTGCATGGTTGATAATAAGTGAAACTGTCATCTCCAAATATTTGCAGGTCCTGCTGTAGTTACTACGAAGGATGCTGGAGATGCTATCATTTTGTTACAATCGCTCACTGGGTCCACATTTGATAGCAGCCAACTTGTGTTGACTGCTTGTATGGGGTTCTTGACCATTACTGAAGATAGACTACAAGGACTGAGAGAGAAGCATCGACCATCTGTACTTGCAACAATTGAGGAAAGAGCAAAAGGGGGTCAAGTTTTTAAAGATCCTAAAGGTCTTGCAAATAAGTTGTATAGCTTCAAGCATGCTCCTGAATCATTGATAAAAGAAAGAATGATGGAAGCAGGATCGGACAACAAGCTAATGGCTGGTAAAGTATCAGATGCAGAATCTTATTCTACAAACATGGATGAATTTCTTAACAGCAAAACCATTGACACTGAAGTAGATTCTCTTCCAGACCTTCAAGATCAAGTAGGTTACCATCCATTTTACTTGGAATTCACCTTTATGCTCCTTTAATCACTGAAGAACTCATGTTCCGTTTGTTGAGATTACATTATTGGCTGCTATCTGACAATCTATTTTCATTTCAACAATTCATCCCTTCTTTCATGACCTTGGGCTTTTCTTTGTGTATTTGAGTGTTGTTGGCACATCATGACTTTCTGGCTTGGTGGTTCAGTAACATATCAAATGATGCTTTGTCACAGGTCGAGACTCTATAATCAATATAGAGAAATCAATGGGAGCATTTCTGTCCATCTCTCCTTAGCTTCCTCCTAACTTAAGCTTGTAGGACCAATTCATACTGGTTATTGAAAATTCAGATTGATGTTGTATAAGCGTGCAATACATCTGCTAATCATAAATGTGTCAGTTTCTGTGTTACAGCATTTGGCATATATCTTATCCTTCTTTTCTGTGCTAACTCGAACTTTTGATAGACAGCTATGTCAATGTGTACCTGTTAATAGCAAATGCCTTTATGATATATTTGTTGAATGGTTCAGAACTTGTAACCCATTCTCGTGTTGTTGTTTTTCCAATTAACTTATGAATAGATTTTTTGCAGGTGGGTTGGTTGAAGATTGAGCTGTGTAGTTTGCTGGAGGAGAAGAGATCTGCTATGCGCAGGTAAGTCTATATAATGCTTGGCATCTGAACTCTAACCAAATGGAAGAACTTGTCAACTTATTTTCTTCTCTCTTTTTCTGTTGGAGTCGAAAATGTACAAATTATTGTATTAAACTCTTAAATAGCATCATGATTGTCAGTCATGCTAGCATTTAATTTATCTTGATCAAGTACACAGCATTTTTTGCTTCTTTACATTGCCTAGTGCTTCAAACCGTGCTGTCACTCACACTTTCCGCAATTCAATCATATTACCTTACTTAACCGCATTAGCTAATTTATTAATAATTAAATATAATGTTTCTTTGGGCGGAAATATTTGTCCTCCAATCATAATGTGTTTGAGCAAAGCATTCTTTGATGTATGAAAGATGTATTTTTTTTTTTCTTTTGTAGGGCAGAAGAATTGGAAGCTGCCCTTATGGAGATGGTCAAGCAAGATAATAGAAGGGAATTGAGTGCAAGGGTATTTGTAGAATAAATTTTATCTAGAACAATTTCTGTTATATTACATGGTGTAACTTTTAGATTCACTGAGATCTTCTGGAGTTAGTGTTTCATCTCGCCCAGTTCTCTACCTAGTGATACATTCTTCTAACCTGATGGAAAAACGAGGGAGAGAAAATTAGTTTCCTGCTTTCCTGAAGTGTGTCAGTCATAAATTAGTTTGCCATTTGAAGGTTCTACATTATTTACTATCCTGCAGGTTGAGCAATTGGAGCTAGAGGTTGCTGAACTAAGGCAAACCCTGGCTGATAAGAAAGAACAGGAGAATGCTATGCTCCAGGTTTGATTCAACTTACTCTTTCATCTCTACATGGACCTAGGCGAAAATGACAGGTATCTTCTTTACAATTTCTAGTGATGAGGATTTTGTTTTAGGTTCTGCTGCGGGTTGAGCAAGAACAGAAGGTCACTGAAGATGCTCGACTGTTTGCAGAACAAGATGCAGCTGCTCAGAGTTATGCAGTAAATGTTCTTAAGGTTTTATCTTTGTTCAAGTTACAATAATTGATACTCCAATTCTCATTTGCTTCAAAAAACTCCTTCCATTGGTTACACTGGTGCATTTTGTAGGAAACAGTTGTAGTGTTTCCTTAGTTTTCGCTAGGGAGCGTAAATTCTGGGGAGGAAAACATAAGATACTACTTTAACCTAGAATCAATCTTTGTGTATCCTAATTGTCCCAAATCCCAAGGCAATAGATCATCTTCCTTAGTGGAACATGGAGTGTGGAGATTCTTTTTTCCTACTCTGAAAACGCATGGCAAGTAATGGTCGTGGCATTTTTTAAATTTGTTTTTGCATAGAAAGGAATCATTTTGAAGAAAATATAGTTACCGGTTATGACACTCTCGCTTGAACATCTTTACCCTGGTCTTGCTCTGTCAAACAATGGGAAACCAATATCTATCTAATGGTGATTATTTAATTGTTCTAAGAAACAAATTAAGATGGTTGATAAGATTATTCACTTTTCAAAATTAATTAGAAACACAATGCAACTGGTCGTTCAAATTCTTCATAAAAGTCTGCTGTTTGGTGATTATACTTTCCAAGGTTCATTCACATGTAAGTAATTTTCTGCAACAGGAGGTGGTCATAGGATTAATGAGCGGCTAGTGACCCTAGATATAGTGTTAAGCATGAGTTTAAAGAGTACTAGGTCTAGGTTCCCCTTGTCACAGAAAACTAAATGGCTTCTTTGATGAAATAATATACTAAATGCAATTTTTTCATTGTGACTTGTCTGGATTATTGGCTTGCAACAAGTACCTTCTTCTGGTGCATAAAAAATAGTTCACGATTGAATTGTTTCATTTTCATTTCCTTAAACCCAGACAAAAGTATGAACTTTTCTAAAGTCGTACAGGAGAAGTATGAAAAAGTTGTGACCTCACTTGCTCAAATGGAAAAGAGGGCTGTTATGGCTGAGTCAATGCTAGAAGCTACATTGCAATATGAAAAAGGGCAAATTAAAGCCTTGTCATCCCCAAGGTTCGTGAACTATTCTCTAGATACTAAAGTTATTGCTTTCCCTGCAAGAATTGCTATAGAAAAATTTTAGAATCCCCTTTCAGAAAGTTCCTTGTCCCATCACATAGGACATTTACATTAGCTTCTTAGCATTGTCTTTTCTCGTCCTTTGAGTTCTTTATGACAAATTCACTTCAAATGGCAACTTACGTTACAGGCCTGGAGTTGGAAATGTAGAATCTCCACAGAATATGCCAACAAGAACTGGCCTACTCTCATTTGGCCTTGGTTGGCGTGACAGGAACAAGGCAAGTTATTGCACTCTTTATTGGTTGTCATTACATTCTAACACTACTATTTGATGGTGAATAGCAGATCCCATGGCACAATGCTAAATGAACAATCATATTGATTTCCAGTAACAAGCAATAAAATACACAAGTCATTCACACGCACAGATACCAATATGCTAAAGCTGAATTCATCAATAGTGTGTCGAGTTCATAGTTCCGAAGTTATCTCATGTCATTTTAAGCTGGATGTATTGGATGTTCTTCTAACTAAAAGTATAAATGAATGAATTCTTCTATTGCAACAGGGGAATACAAGTAATGCTGTGGCTTCTAGTGAAAGCAAAACTGTGAATGAGGGATCAGATGCAAGCCGTGCACAAAGGCATACTAACGGCCATCAAGAATAGAGGAAAAACGTACTCAATGTTAGTATATATAAATGACACCTCAAGACATAGATGCTGCCACTTCATGAAACGGTATCTTGCACCTCCTATTGTCCTTACGAAGAGCTTCCAAGTTCTTTTTCTGGTTTTTCTATGTTGTGACAAAAGAAGGTTATCTACTTGTACATGTCAAACTGGAGAGTCCCCCACGGCCAATGGTGTGGGGGAGGTGGCTTTGGTGAGAAACCATGCTGTGTTAATCCACATTGGGTACCAGATAGCCTGTAGTATATACATTGACTCCAAAATGGACAAGTTTAGTTTTGTGGATGAGAGAGAAATCCAATTTCAAACAATAGGAAGACATTCATCTTATATGGCTTTTTAACTCTATAATAATTCCCTCATGTTCAGCTATCAGACACAAAAATCAAAATTTAAAACTATGGACAAGCAGATGATTTATTCTTCATACTTGTCTTGGAAGTTGCTGAATCTGCCTTTTTGATTGGCATTCATGGACGTGTCTATCCTCACATCTTGTAACAAAAGCCCTTGGTTCATCTGATGTTCTTTCAACGTACTTGCGTACATTGCAATTCGAGTCTAGTGGATGGATAGTAACTCCTGTTGAGCCAACAAAGAACGGGTTATGACCAATGAAAGCTTTTATTTAAGCAAGTGGCACCATATTTTTTGCTTCAAGCCTAACCTTGGATATGGATTCCTCTTCACAACTTTCTGGCAATACTTTCTCCGGCGATATACGGCACCAAGAACTCCACAATCCACATAACTTTGGAGAACAGTTTGAGGATCGCGCATGCCTTCTTTTCTGGACAGGTTCCTATTTTTCCTGGAAAAGAAAAAACAAATTCAATACGTCAATGTTCATGAACTCGATGAGTAAACGTAAGAAAATCATTCTTTCAATGGCCAGCAAATGGTAAAAGAGTCACTTGCCTTCTTTTGCTTTTGGGTTCATCACCTTCTGCCTCCAAACCTTTGATTCCTACCTCAAATTCATCATTAGGAGTTGAGATGCTATTATTGAACGCTTCAGATGTAATCAGATCGTCAGATAGTGGAACTGTTCTTTCAACCTTCTTTTTCACTGAATAATCAGGATTTTTACAATTGTATTAACTTCGCAAATGCTCACTTCCTTTCACTTGCTTCTGACCATACTTCCTCCAATTATCTCCACGGAATGAAGGACGATCCCTATCATTTGTGAGCAATATGGAATTCTTATCAGCTCGAGAGTTTTCTAGTGTACCGGGGAAATTCTGATAAGATTGTGATGTGAAGTCCAATTGATTATTCCCTTGGTTTTGTAGGTTGAGCATGACCATCAGGCATCAACCTCAGATGTTTCCTGTTGATGACTAAGGTTGTCCATTCTTGGAAAAGACAAACGCATCACAAAGCNTCGTCAGATAGTGGAACTGTTCTTTCAACCTTCTTTTTCACTGAATAATCAGGATTTTTACAATTGTATTAACTTCGCAAATACTCACTTCCTTTCACTTGCTTCTGACCATACTTCCTCCAATTATCTCCACGGTATGAAGGACGATCCCTATCATTTGTGAGCAATATGGAATTCTTATCAGCTCGAGAGTTTTCTAGTGTACCGGGGAAATTCTGATAAGATTGTGATGTGAAGTCCAATTGATTATTCCCTTGGTTTTGTAGGTTGAGCATGACCATCAGGCATCAACCTCAGATGTTTCCTGTTGATGACTAAGGTTGTCCATTCTTGGAAAAGACAAACGCATCACAAAGCCATTTCTAAATCCATGGAAGCATAAATTTTCGAGTCTTTTGAGGGAATGAAGCCATTTCCAAGTATTTGTACTAACCATATTAGCCAAGACAGAAATGGTTTTCTTTGAAACAACCTTAGCAATTGGTTTGTATATCACATTCGACACGATGTCTGATTTCAGGATGTTATCAGATGGACACGAATCTTCAAAACCCGATATCTCAGCCTGAAATAGCATTAGAGTGAAGTATTTCAATTGAAAACATTTTATAGTGTAGTGACCAGATTGAAATAAAATTAAAGCACAATTACCTACTTAGACATTAGAATATAATATAGTTACCATGGAACGAAATTTACCTATTAAAAATGGTTAATTTCACAACGAAGGTGAAAATCAAGGATGCTAGCATTGGAACCTCCTCCACCCCTCCCTTTGATGCACATTTGCTTGATTTTGTTTTCCACCTATTAGGTGGGAAAACAATTTCCACATTTTTTTTTTTGAGCAATGGCAACAAGTTTTATCGACCATTATAAAAAAAAATTTCACTTTTGTT
>CAIGRL010256773.1:0-11987 GCA_903798325.1 Fraxinus xanthoxyloides | reverse complement strand
CCCCCACCCCCCTTAGTTAGTTATTCTTGAATTATCAGTCTCATTACAAGGTGATCCTTGAAGAGTATAAAAAAATAATTAATTGTAAAATTCTAGAAGAGATTTAGATACCTAAAATATAGAAAATTGAGATATCTTACTAAATTATGTTATTCTGTGAAAAAAAAAAGAAATTGAAAAGAAAAAGTTGTTGACAATATTGTTCAAATAAAATAACGTAATCCAGGTAAAATATGACTTACTAGATAAATCTAAAATTTTGAATCTGCAATCCGAATACCTAAAAATGTAAACTTATGTTAAAAAGAAATGACAAAAATGAAATCATAACATTTAATACACGACTCTTAAAATAAAGAAATTCACTAACCTCCACCAAATAGTTGCGTAAATAGATAAATTATTATGTGATGGATGCAATCACAAGTTTTGATTTTGTAAGCCTCACAATGCATAAAATCTGAAAGGGGTTTAATAAATGTGATTATAATTAATTCATCTGATATGGTTATTAACATTACTTATACAAAATTTTGAGTAATTTAATATATCTGAAACATATAGTTCAAGTGATATTATCATTATAGAGATTAAATATATGTCGCACTATTTTTTTTCCTTGGTTAAGATTTTGTCTCATTGAATTTTTCTAACAAGATTTTTAATGCAGTAACTTTTGTAGCTTACTCAAAGAAATAATGTACTCTTGTTTCTTTATTAGGAATTTTTCTACATGTTTATTTTGTAAGATTTTAGCAATACATATTTTTCGTGTAATGAATCACTGTAACATACAGGATAATGATCCTCGATATAACTTTATGATTTTACTCACGTATGTTATAAATTATATACGTGATTTTCAAAGTTAGCAATAGTAATTTTTTTATTTTTTATTATTTTTAACTGACCATCATGCTAACTAAAATCAAATGAAGATACATGAATATCTTGTAAAAGACAATATTGCTTGGAGGATATTACAAGACGGCATGGAACATAATTAACTAAAATTGTTTTATACTCTCTCCATTCCATTAATATACATTTACTTCAATTTCCCCTCAAATTAAGCAAATATAATTAATATAGTTAAAAGTATATTTTTTCTAATATATCTCTACATTAAATAATTGTTTAAATAAGAGTAGTTTATGTTTGTTGATAACAAGACATATTCAATAGGGACATATTAAAAAACTAAAAAATCAACTATACTCTCAACAAGGAAAGTAACATATGATTTGGGGCGGAGGAAAAAGGAAAGCAAGTCTAGAGTAGAGCCGGCTTTGAGATTTTGGATGCCTTGTGCGACATTTTAAAATGGTGCTCCGTTTAAGAAATTAAAAAATATATAAATATTTCAATNATAATTAATATAGTTAAAAGTATATTTTTTCTAATATATCTCTACATTAAATAATTGTTTAAATAAGAGTAGTTTATGTTTGTTGATAACAAGACATATTCAATAGGGACATATTAAAAAACTAAAAAATCAACTATACTCTCAACAAGGAAAGTAACATATGATTTGGGGCGGAGGAAAAAGGAAAGCAAGTCTAGAGTAGAGCCGGCTTTGAGATTTTGGATGCCTTGTGCGACATTTTAAAATGGTGCTCCGTTTAAGAAATTAAAAAATATATAAATATTTCAATAATATTATATCATCGCAAAATTATAATATTTAAATAACATTTATTTTTTTAAATGTCGTGAATAAGAAAAGTACAAATAAAGTTCAAAACCACCTCCAAAACTTCATCAAAATTCATGTCCTCAACAAAAAACTATCCAAGCTCCTAAACTTTTCGTGCAATTTCATATGGGAAAACTTTGAAATCAGAAACATCAACTACTATATGTAAATTTCGAAATACAATAAATCATGTAAAAATATTTCTTCTCACATTTCTAGAAGCAAATTAACTAATTAATCTTTCGTTTCTAGTAAATCTTGTCCAAAGATATTAAAGTTATGACATTTAATCGTTCTTATAGCATGGTTAGCTCATGTGGTTAGCTAAACCACAAGGGACGCCTCGTTTGGCGTGCAAAAAATGGCACATATCACAGGCTTGGCTATAGCGATGACTGCCTGAAGTAGTAGAAGCTGCTTCATGCAGCTGCCTCAAGCAAATAGCTAGGTGCAGCTTCAGGCAGGCGGCTGTTTGTAGGCAACTACAGTTGCATATCACCACAAGTTTAATTAAAAAAAAAAAAAAATTGAGTCAATTCTACTCAACTCGACAAGGCATTTCTTGTTGAGTTACGTACCTTCTTAAAAACTAAAAAACCTTCGTTCCCGAGCAAAACCTCAATTTTTGAACGCCCGAGCTTTTTTTTGTCAGAGCCACGATTTTTAGCTCATGAGTTGACTGACCCGACTCGTTTACATCCATAAGCAAATATATTTTTATGGAATAATGCTTTGTACAAAGATTGATGTAGTGATTAATGACATGACATTATATTATGATTTAAGTGATTTTCTTCTCTCTCTCTCTCTCTCTCTCAAGATTGATGTAGTGATTAATGACATGACATTATATTATGATTTAAGTGATTTTCTTCTCTCTCTCTCTCAAACTATTTTTCTCACTTTCTTTGTACATCAATATATAAATAAAAGTAGCATTATTCAATTTTATGGGTCTGAGGGTATAAATTTTTGAAAGATGGTTTATCGAAAACATTTATGCACAGTATATGAATGACTAGATACAATAACTTTCATTAAGAAATGGAAGGGAGTAACTATGTTCTTTTTATCTCGTCCAGGTTTTGTCCTACTCATTTTCTTGGCCATGCTTTGATGACAAATACTCCAAAATTTTAACATGTAATTGTACCCCTTTTCAATTCACGTTTCATTTTTCGTCGAATTGGATTTTTTACAATAGGCATGTGATTATTCTGCAAAAAATCATCAAATGAGGCGTACTATAAAATTATGAGATAATTTTTTATTACTGTTTAATCTTATAATATACTTAGATAATCTTTACCTATTCTCGAAGAATGTATTATATTCCAACGGTTAGAATTTATGATCCAAATTAGGAGAAATATTTTGAGAAAATATTTTATCTATTTCATGTGTTTTATTGGAAAACTATTATTTCCTTTTGTTTCACCTGTTTTATTAGAATAATATTGAGAAAATATTATTCCCTATATTCCACGTGATTTTTTTTATTTTGTTTCCATCTTTGTGATATTTCTAGACCCTATAAATAGTATACTCTTTAGACCCTATAAATAGTATACTCTTAATTCAGTTTAGTAGAGAGCAGAAATTGCTGAAATTGTATTTTCTCTCTATTGGTTGTCATTAATAAAATATTACGTTCCCCTGTCAATTTCTTGTTTGATTTCTTTTAAATCTTGTTCTTGCTTATTAGTTTATGCGATCTATATTTCATATACGCAATATCACCTCCTCAAATTTCTAACAAGTGGTATAAGAGGTTTTTGTTATCGATGGCTACCATGAAGTATGATATTCCACTGTTGGATCGTAGTACAAAATTTTCGTTGTGACGAGTGAAGATGAGAGTTATATTGGCGTAAATAAATTTGGATGATGCTTTGTTTGGATTTGATAGGATGCCTATAATTTGAACAACATAGGAAAAACAACGGAAGGACCGCAAGGCACTTTCGCATATTCATCTTCATCTATCTAACATTCTTCAGGGCATCTTGAAGGAGAAGGCAGTAGCTACATTGTAGTTGAAACTGGATCAATTGTGCATGATCAAAAGTCTGATCAGCAAATTGCATCTGAAGCAGAGGTTTTATTCTCATCACATGGTAGAAAGCCGATCACTGGAAGATTATCTGGCCGTGTTTAAGGAGATTGTCGTTGATCTAGAGACGTTAGATGTAAGATATGATGAAAATAACTTGGCCTTAATCCTGTTGTGCTCACTGTGTGGCTTGTTTTCATCGTTTAGGGACACGATTCTGTACAGTTGTGACACACTCACCATTGAAAACGTGTATGATGTCTTGTTCTCAAATGAGAAAATGAAGCATCTGGTTAAAGTTGGTTCTAGAGATGATGAAGCTCTTGTGGTTTATGGTGATCGACAAATGGCAAGTCGACGGTGGATTTTAGCAATAGAGTCTGCTTTTACTGCAAGAAGAAAGGACATATCAAAATGGATTGCAAGAAGTTGCTGGGTAAGAATAATTGAGCTGCAAATCATGGGAGGCAATCAGATATTTCGAATGAGACCAGCATTGTTGAGGACTATTTTGGTGGAGTAGATATTTTGACGATTTCTAACGTGGAATCCAAGTCCGATGATGAGTGGATTTTAGATACAACTTGTGCGTTTCGTATGAGTCTCGATCGGGATTTGTTTGAATCATATGAAACGGCGACACAATGTGTCGTTGTTATGGGAAACAACGAATCTTGTAAAGTAGTTGGTATTGGGATAGTCAAATTGAAGTTGGTAGATGGAACAATCATAACACTTGACTATGTTCGACATGTTACAAACTTGAAGAAGAACATCATCTCGCTGAATACCCTAAATTCGAAAGGATACACGTTCTCTAGAGCGGTGGAATCTTGAAGGTCCGAAATGGTGTCCGTGTTGTATTGAAGGGGCGGAGAAATTCCCAATTATACATCTTGTAAGGTTGGGCAGGATCCGTGAAAAGATATCAGCACAAGTTTGGTATCGTGGTGAATATATAGTTTCGCATGGTATCGTTGGGAGTTGACTATAGGTCTATTTTGGAGAATAGTACTATGTCGAGTTTAAGGGATATGGGCGATTCCGCTTTGCCACCATAATCTGCGGTTCCATTGTATTCGATTGCTAGAGAGAGACCAATTGGAGATAAGTACGGGGATGCTGATCTGGATGTGCATGCTTTAAGAGTTGTTAAAGGTGACGAGTCTAGTCAGAGACCTTTAGTTAAAGCATTTAGTGTTGATTCTGCTACAGGGTGTGCTTCGACCATGTTTGGTAAATTTTAAATTTTTTGTGAATTTTGGGAATTCGGTGGTTTAGTTTATTTATCTGTCTTGGATATGGTGGAAGAGGAACAATATTTTTCGTGTGCTGGAGAAGTTTGGTATGAGATGAAGAGTTCAGTTTGTTCGTTGCGGTCGGACTTATTTTTCAGGTGGAGAGATTTTGAAACTTTGTTTGTTGCATCGGAATTTGTGTCAAGGTGGAGATTGTTGGATTTTGTGGCCCAAATTAGGTGGAATATTTTGAGAAAATATTTTCTTTACTTCACGTGTTTTATTGGAAAAATATTATTTCCTTTTATTTCATGTGTTTTATTGGATAAATATTGGGAAAATATTATTTCATTTATTCCACGTGATTTTTTTATCTTGTTTCTATCTTTGTGATATTTCTGAGCCTCATAAATAGCAGACTCTTCATTCAATTTAGTAGAGAGCAGAAATTGCTGAAATTGTATACTCTCTACGTTGGTTGTCATTACTAAAATATTCGGTTCCTCTGCCAATTTCTTATTTGCTTTCTTTTAAATTTTGTTCTTGTTTATCAATTTGTGCGATTTATATTTCATATCGCGTCATATCACCTCCTCGAATTCCTAATACCAGTTGTAACTTTCAATTAAACTTTATACAAGGATAATTGTTATAATGAAATACATCCTTTAGTTTTGAGTCTAACAATTTTGTTCTCATTTTTCATATCCTCGTGAACTCAAAAGTAAAACTTACTAAAATCTACTAAATAGAAGCGTAAAAAAGGCTTTATACTACTTTCTAATATGTTTTCGCAGAAAGTAACTTGAAGCAATTGCTAATTCAAATATTATTTTTAAGAATTCTTAGAATTTAATTTTCTAAGAATAAATCGTACAATTATTCATTCCATAGGATTTGAGGAACTGGAATTTCACTCCATCGGAATATCGCTGCCACTTTCTGACGGAATACTGTAAACAACAAAATCGAGTTATTAATCAATAAAATCGTCGGAATAAATTTCATACATATAGAATTCGCAATATATATGCAAAGAGATTTATATTACAGGCACTTGATGAAGGGTAGCAACGGAACAAGATCGCAGAGGCCGGGAAGGAGGTTCGCCAGCGACGGAATAACGCCGCCGATTGGATTTTCCTTAAGACACTGGCACACTACGTCGGCCGCGACGCCGATCAAGGACTTGACGCCGCCGCAATATTCAGCCGTAGGAAGCGGCAAAACACCGTGGAGGAAATCTTTACAGGGATTCAGCGCTGATACGACGCCGTTTATACAATCAATAGGTCCTCCGTCATTCATAACTGGACTCGTTAACAGAACCAAAAGCACAAGGCTCAGCACCTTCGTCCTAATTGCCATTAATTTTATATATGTGGCGATTAATTGATGAAGGATTTGGCAGAGTAGATGACAATACTGAGATAATGCTCTCTAATGGAGTTTATAAAAGAGTCACAGCTCAATGAAGAACTCTCAATAATTTGCAGAAAGAGACAAGCATAATCCGAAAGAAGGTAGCGAAATCTGATTGCCACGAAACTTTGAACACAGTATCGTTAGTTCATGTTTGACAAAGTTTATAATTACTTATAAGTCAGTCAAATTCATTAAACTATAGGCGTCCAAATAATTCGTGGTTTTATAAGGATTTAATTTGCAAAGAGATTTTAAGGAATTTCAATTGCCCCAGTTTGGGCCCCACTTTTGTTAACAAAAAAAGGTATTTAAATATCATTTTTTTTTTGGTAAAATGTTTGGTTACGAAAAATATTCGATTTACGTGTAAAATTATTTTATCGAGAAATGTGAAGTTGAAAATAACTAAGTTTTAAAAAATGAATTTACAAAACTCTGCCGGTAATGCTACTTAAAGGCATAAGATTTCCTTCACTAGGTGTGGCCCGTTTGCACCCAAATATTTTTGTCGTTAAAAATTTAAGGCGTGTTTGGTAGAGGTTAAAATCGGATTAAAATTGAAAAACTAGTCGTTATTATTGACTTTTATTAGACAAGTGAGACCCAATAACGACTATATTTTCAATTTTAATTGAATTTTAAGTACGATCGAACACACCCTTAATTCTTGTCATTTTAAGTTGCACCAAGCTTCTTAAAACTACATCTATTTAATAATCCATTATGCTTAAAGAACGAAGTTTTTATAATCTTTCTTTTCTTCTTAATATAATACATCGAAGGAAACTTTAAAGGGACTCCGTCTCGATTATTAATTTTCTTTTTATTACATTTTATCTCGATTCTTTTTCTTGATCACGAACTAGCCCTCGAAGAAACATTAATCCACACTCATAATTACTACTGAAATTTTCATTTATCAATAACAAGAAACAAATATGTGCAAATTCATCAGATAAGTGTCACAAAAAAGTATTGCGAACATTTTTATACTTCAAAAATGAAAAAAAAAAAAAAAGTAAGTCTCAAAACTCATTATTTTCAACGTAAATTTACATATACTCGTAAACCTTGTAATACAACATATATTATACCGATCTTAGATTGTTTTCTTTTGTTTTCTCGTATGTGTGAACGTGGTTCTGCGCCCTTGTTGTTGCCCTTGCCAAGAATCTTCATTTCTCACTTCTTCCTCCGCCCATTCGTTATTTATCAAAGAGTGTTGATAGTATTTGAAGGCCACAAACAACATGAACACTGCATCGATAGCATATTTTCATTTGTATGTTACAAAATAGACACATAGTGTTTAGCCTGTGTTTGGTAGGGATTCTAAATCAAAGTTAACAATTAATTTTAACAATACATTAAATGAGATTCACGACTTTTCGACCACACATTCATCAAATTTTATTAAAATTTACTAAAAATTTGATTTAAATCTCTACTAGACCGAAACTTAATTTGAAAAGATAGTTGTTACTTACCTGCCCAAATTCTGGCAACCATTGATGACAAGTTCCAAACAAGTGTGAAGATGGCAAATCCTACCGCTTTCTTATGAGAACATGATTCCCAAGCATCACGAAATCGTCGAATCCAAAATGTACCTTCATACATATATTCCATTTATACATTAAGAATGATCTTTGAATTAAGGTATCATAACATTTCGCAACCATTATTTCAAATTTTTTTTTTCTCAAATTCATTTTTAATAACACATTCAATTTTTTTTAACTACACATTCTTCAAAAAATACTATTTCAAAACTCGTCTTCCTACTTTACTTGTAAACAAATATGGGCTTAATTTCAAGTGTGTAATTAAAGGGGAAAAATAATTCAAAAATTAAGTTTGGTTGGCGTTACGTAATTCACGGGTCACGTGTGTTTCGCAGTACACAATAAAGTTTTATGCTGTAACGGTATAATGTCACAACAATATTAATTATGAAATGCTAATTTTTTGAGCGGTGGGAGGTACTTGTCAACAAATTATTGGCACGAAAGTTAGAGTGATGTGACATAACTTGGCCATTTTGTTGATTTTTTAAATAAAAAAAATTATGAATTTACGATTTAAAATTATTGTAAAAAATGAATTAATAAAATGAAGGAATTTTCAAATAATCAAAAACAAAAGTAAGTAATTTTCAAATAATCAAAATTAAACAAGACTTACCATATGCAGTTAACTGTGTAGAGTAGGATGAACAGACTTTTGGTACGATAAATACTCCAAAAAATCCTGTAACATTTTAAAGAAAGAAAAAAAAAAGATAATTTGGAAAATAATTATAAAGGCGTGTTCGATCGTGCTTAAAATTCAATTAAAATTAAAAATATAGTCGTTATTGGATCCCACTCATTTAATAAAAGTCAACAAAAACGACTAATTTTTCAATTTTTATTCGATTTTAATCTCTNTAAACAAGACTTACCATATGCAGTTAACTGTGTAGAGTAGGATGAACAGACTTTTGGTACGATAAATACTCCAAAAAATCCTGTAACATTTTAAAGAAAGAAAAAAAAAAGATAATTTGGAAAATAATTATAAAGGCGTGTTCGATCGTGCTTAAAATCCAATTACAATTAAAAATATAGTCGTTATTGAGTCCCACTCGTTTAATAAAAGTCAACAATAACGACTAATTTTTCAATTTTAATTCGATTTTAATCTCTATCGAACACATCCTAAATTTATTTAGGCGCAATCATATCATTTTGTCGGGACAGAAATCTCACCCAATTTAGCCATCTTCCAAATGGTTATGGAGCTGCCACATCTTGCCAGAACAAACAGAAGCACCGCCAACTGCCACGTAAGTCGAAACACAAATTACAAAACAAGAAAAAATACATAAAAATTTGGAAAAAAAATAAATAAATTGAAATTAACAACTTAATTCATTTACCTTCATTGTAGTTGAAGGATCCCCAGAAAACAGGGCTCTTAATTTCAAGAGGAACTCATTTATATAAGGAAGAACCAATTTTAAAACCCAAATTGCTTCTTCTTCCCCAACTACATAATCTTGGCTTCTCTCAATTTCACCCCTACTTGTTTCCAATAAAATGCAATCAATCAAACTTAAACTACATTTTCAATCACTAACGATGAACAAAATTGAGTTAAAAAATGAATAATGCTATTCGGAGTGAGAACTATTGGTAGTCGTTCTACGTAACATATATGTGACAGCTTGTTATTTGAATTGTATATTTGTTTCTCAAATAACAAATTATCAGATTTACGCCACGTAGGATGACTGTCGATAGTTCTCATTGTGAATAGCATTACTCTTTAAGAATTTACCTTCTGATTAGGGATCTGAAAAGAAAGATTGAAGCAAGATACACAAGGCCCAAGTAGGAAACCACGGAAATAAAGCTGCAAGTAAATCCATGATTAAACAAATATTTATGGTGTGTTTCAGCCACATTATTTTGGAATAATATATTCTAAAATAGTAGATTAATTGAAAATGTGTGGTTGAAAAAGAAGGAAAAGTTATTAACATGATGAATAATATTATTTTATTAAAGAATATGTGGTTGAAAATGAGTAGAATAATGAGAATTAAAATTTTAATGTATACCGAACAATGGCTTACTCATTCTTTCAAGAGACAGATACATACACCTAATCTAATTAAAATTTAATTAAGTTAAAATTTGTATCTAAAAAGACCAAACCTGATGTTGAAATCCTTTGTGTATGAAGATGAAACAATAACGAATGTTCCAATCCCGAAGATAAACGCTGATTTTGACACATCTCTCCACATAACCAAGTCAACTGCAATGTGTTTGATAATATAGAAAGTAGTTAACAAAAACCAAGTGAATTCAGAACAGAGGATGAATTCAACTCACCGAAGCTTTCTAATTTGCTATGGGATCTTGGAGTTCTTTGAAAATCGCTTTCAACTTGACCTAATAAACAGAAAGAATTCCAAATACAAAAGAAGGATTTAAACATCAGATCAGCAAGAACTATATGAAGAGGTAACACTAAAAGGAAAATGTAGTTACTTGGCTTGGTTTTTGTTGGACTTGTATGAATTTTTCTGGCGTGATTTACAGCAGGAGGGGCTTGTTTCTTCACAATTGGCACTGATCTTTCATTGCCATGAACTAATTTCTTTTCCTCGATCACAATTTTCTTTGGATTTGATTCTTGTACAGTAATTTCCTTAATATCAAAACTCTTCTTTTCATTTTCCTTATCAGTGTCTTCTTCGTCCCATTCTTCTTCTTCTTCTCCTTCACCTTCAACACAATCATCATCAGACGGTGTTTTGACATTGGTCAAATTGTTCGTAATCGCCTTTTCTTCACAGACAATTAGCTCTTTACAATCTTGATCAGATTCTGACTGATTAATTCCAGTTGGGTTGTTCTCAGTTTCCTCAGAAGAGCCCTCTAAATCCAGTTTCTTGGGTTCTTCTGTTTTTGCCTTTACTAACTGGAGTTGAAGTGAATTCTTTACATTCTCATTCTCATTCCCATCAGAGGATTCAGATTTCACCTTCCTCAGTTCAGAATTCCCTTCAATTTTACTCTCAGTCAATGTCGCATTGGAATCTGATTTCACTTTCCGTAATTGAGTTGAATTCTTCTCAATTGCATCACTAGATTGCTCAACAGTTCCCTTTTGCGATGAAACTGCAGATCTTGTTTTTTTAATCTGAGCTGGACTTTTCTTGATCCCATTCCCATCAACAGAAACAGTCAATTCTTTACACTGTTCATCCAAATTCTTCCCCAATTCAGATCTTTGCCTTGCAATCTGAAGAGGGCTTCCTTCAGAACTCTCTGATTTCCAAGTTTTTCTCTTCCCACTCGCCCCCACAGGACTCCTTTTCGGCTTCATATTCACTTTTACATCATCCTGAACCTCGGTATTATTAACACTGCTGATTTTGTTTTCATCAGAATTTTCTTGAGTGGTATCGAACACTTTTATCCCACCTTTCACTTGATCAGATTTCATTCTGCTCTCCCAAACAGAGCCTGCTTTTGGAGCACTTCCTCTTCTTCTACTTGTACTCCCCACATCCATTGCTTCGTTTGCACTCATTTCTGTCGGTTTGTATTTCTCTAAACTGCAATGAGTACAATGGGGACACAATCACAATGCTCTATTTATGAATTGTGGCTTTGAGTTAAAGAAATTGCGGTTGGTCTGATGAAAGCATAGGGATTCCTTTAGAGAGAGAGAGAGTAGAGCGAGACCTTTACGACTCTCTTTTCCCTTTTTTTTCTTTTCTCTGTATGGATAATTTTTCAGTTTAATAACACATTTTCAAGAAAAAATATTTTTATTATTATTTAAATATTTATGATGAATTATAGTATTGACGAAAAAAATAATTCATATATGCCTCTGTTTGAGCCATATTAAAATTTTCATTCTCATTCATCTACTTATTTTCAGTCATACATTTTTCAATAAAATAATATTTTCCATCACATTAATAATTTTTTCTTCCTTTTCAACTACATATTTTCCATCAATCTATTGTTTCAAAATATATTATGCATCCGTTTGTTTTCCATACTTT
>CAIGRL010256746.1:0-11479 GCA_903798325.1 Fraxinus xanthoxyloides | reverse complement strand
TTTACTAAATAAGATTTAATTAGTAATACCTCCAAAAATAATCAAAAAGCAGTCAACGCTATTACGTACACGTGCCTCTGACTAGTAAAAAGAAAAAGAAGATATATAGATATACTGTATATTTAGATATGTGCATAAAAATCTCAAACCTTTATTGCAGCGCCAAAAGCTGAATCAGCTATTTTGTTATTTTGAAACATCGTTGGGATGCTTTCTAGCAGTAACTCTAAATGTTGGCTGCACTGCATTAACACATTGCAATCACTCGAACTTTGAACATGAATGAAAAATTAATACTTTGAAACACCTCTCTAAAATAATAAAACTATATATTCAAAGAGGAGATGATTAGAAAATGACAACTAACACAAAACTGAAAGTAAATATTTGCAAAGTTGGAAAATCAACAGTACTTGAAGCATTAAGTCTCGAATTTTAGAACATGACTAAATTTCAAAAAGAAAGAGCTAAAAATATTAGCATGTCCTTAACTATTCCCAAGAGTACTTCTACGTTTGTCGGCGAAAGATGAAAAGGGGTCAAGATTTTTTGCCAGAAATTAGAAAACAGATGACATAAAGTCCATGAAGTGCAGTAATATCACTCGTCTTTAACTAATTGTATGTGATTGCACATAAGAAATAAATGATGGCTCTCTAGCTCCGAGCCATCACCCAATGAAGTAAATTAAATCCAGGGAAAACTGATTTCAATCGTCCTCATAATTCGCTTTCAAGTTGCCATCTTTTCAATCAAGCCATGATCCTCCAGGCGATACAATTACTTCATTTTGGTCACCCATGCCTGGGTTACCATTTCCATTTCTATTGGAGTAAAAGCACCACAGGTTTTGTGTATGTAACAATGGAGAAGATTTAGAGATTGCATATTGATGGAATCCATAATACAAATAAGCTTCAACAATCATTTGTAGATGTC
Organism: Fraxinus xanthoxyloides; assembly: GCA_903798325.1. NCBI lineage: Eukaryota > Viridiplantae > Streptophyta > Magnoliopsida > Lamiales > Oleaceae > Fraxinus > Fraxinus xanthoxyloides. The sequence continues at coordinate 10,540 of CAIGRL010256746.1, read as the reverse complement.
ACCAACTAATTGAATTGGCTAAGATAATATACATGAGTGTATTTGTAAGTTTAAGTTGAAGCCAAGAGGGTTCATTTTTAGCCAAAATAATCGGTACACACAAGATATACCAAAAAAGAAGCAACCACTACAACATATATAAAAACTTTTAGAACTTTATAACACATTCATGAGTAGTAAGTCTCCTAGAATTAGAGTGACTGAATTCTATTTGGAAATTTTAGTAGAAGATTGTTTGGGAGTTCCAGTTAGAATTCAATCGAGAGTTTGGAATTTGTGTTAAAGTCGAAGACTTGAAGGAGTCCAAGTTGCAATTGGAGAAGGAAACGTTGAGCTGACGCTTGCTTGGTGCCATGATCTCGCTTGAGTGCTCAAAATAGGAGCTCCAACGCTCGCTTACTGTAAGGCGACCGTTCGAATGGCAGGCCCCCTTGCGACAGTCATGAGATAGCAGCTCGAGTGGCGGTTTTATCGGGACAGGATTTTAATTTCCTTTTTTTCTTTTGTAATTTTTGACTCATATTTCATCCCAAATATTCCATTATTGGTGTTACACATTGAACTGGAATTTCACCTTATATTAGACTCTTCATTTTATTATATTCTCTTAGCAAATCTGGAATCTTAGTGTTATATGTACATGATCTACAACACATTGAGTTAATCTTTAAATTTTACACAATATTAAGAAATTATTCTCTTCTACTCATGGTATAATTTTATTACACAAATCTTGTGTTCTTCTTTGATTTTCATATTGCCATATTATACTCGTTCATTTATTTATTATTAAAGTGGTATATGAATTGCCAATTTTTTATTTTTCGATTTCCTTTTTTGTTCCCTATAGTAACTCAAATAATAGGACAATAAATCTTGTGTTTAAAATACATAAACTATTACAAATTAATTTGTATAACACATAAAGTATGTTGAGCTTCTTGTGGTTGCGAAATTACATGATTTTCTAATTAGTTTTTGCTATTAAAATATAATAGAGAGAGAATATCCAATGTAAAAAGCACAAACAAAGAAAACATGAGAAATAACAGACAATAAAAATGAGAACAAAATCAATAATATAACCTTTGGGACTTACGTTGCTATAATGATGTACAGTAAATTAATTTAGCAAATTAACAATTAATGTGCACTGGAACTTTGGAAAGGGATGGGGCTTCTATTTCTAAATACAAGTGATTCGTGCAACTCATGTGCATGTACGTGCAGTTGCTCAAGAAACTCAATGGCTTGAAAATAAATCACAATGTATTCTTCAAATTTCCTATTTCATCGTAATGGGGACACACACAATAAAAATTCCTGTTGCTAATATGTTATGAAAACTGGAAAGCTCGAATGCTAGTTTATCGTGAAAAGATAAGAGATAATAGCCACAATATGAAGTAAAGAACACAAAAACACAAGAACAAAATAATTTGTAGAGATATTTTATTATAATATGAAGAAATAATACAAAGATTATGTGTTTATAATGTTTCTAATTTCTTACTAAATCATAATGAAGAGTTGACAATATTTAGACAACAGTTAGGAAACGTCCAAACCCTCATAGAAGAATTATAGTTGAAATAGAATGCCAAAAAAGGGAGTTCAAAATGGAGAAGGACAGAAAAAATCGCACAAGGACGAAATATGAGGTTGGCAATGTGGCGTCACTCTCTCGACACTGCAGTGTCACGTCGCCATCAGCTATTCTGGCTTATTTTATGTGGGCACCGCAACCCAACACCTAGTCGATCCGTCTCCATCCAAAAAAAAGTTCCAAAAGTGTTTTTCTTTATTTCAAAGTCTTCTTCAAGTTCAACACAAATTTCAACTCCCAAAGAGCTTCCAAATAGAATTTGAATTAGAATTTGACAAGTAAATTTGAATATGATTTCTAAACAGGATTTTAATTAATGTTCATTTTAATTAGAATTATCATCAACAAAGAATTTAGGTCACACCGAATTCTAATAATCTCTACATTGACACGAATTCTACAGCAATAAACAAAACTGAAAAAAAATTCTTCAATGGAGACAAATTCCATTACAAGGATTAAACTTGAACTCTTTACTCAAACATATAAACGAACTTCTCCATCAATAATTCCAATTGAAAATTCTTCACCTTTGCTCCTCCAACTAAGGTCAAAAGTGATCTAATGACCACCAAACACGGCTGAAACAAGCTCCGTAAAATCACAACTAAATATATCAAAAAAGGATCTTGGCTAGAATCAACATCTATAACCGCATTTAAACCATCAACAAAGTCAACAGAATTGTACCCATGTGAAATATTATGGCAAAAAGTGGGTCTATTTCTAGCAATTGAATACAATGACATCGTCCATAATGGCAGCAAGATAGATGTACCCATATTTTCAAAACTCAACTGAGATGTATTAAACGAAGACCTCAAATTAGATTCCAGGGGTATAGAAGCCAACTCAAAATTCACCTGAGTTTTTAATTATGTTGAATACTCGAAGATTCTATATCACCTTGCAAGATATATAAATGAAATTTTCGTGTCCCATTAGAACAACACGAGCTCCTTTGATAACCTTTAGAACTCCACCTTCAACGGTGTATCCGTACCTTTTTGAATCAAGAGTATTTAAGGAGAAAATATTTTTCTTCAATTCTAGAATGTGTTTCACTGTATCAAGTGTTTTAACTGTCACATCAAACATCTTTATTCTGACTCGACCAATATAGCTATCAGACAAGTAGAAGATTCTTCACATATTGAAAATAATTTCCTAATTGGGTGACATATGAAAATTGCAAGCAGTATCCAAAATCCAAGCCTCATCAGATTTCGAGTTATGGTTGGACATAAGTAGAAGCTCTCATCACCGATAGGGTTTTCTGCAATACTTACTTTACCAGAAGTTTCTGATTGTTGATTTTGCAGTTAACTTAATTTATTCTGCAACTTATAACAATTGTTTACCAAGTGCTCATTTTTCTTGCAATAATTACAAATTTTAAAGTTATATTTTGACTTGCACCTTGAACGACTGCCATGAACAATGAGACCTTCTCCATGATTTTCATATACTACAAGATGTTTCATCTTCTCCTTTTAATATAGAGCATCGTAGACTTTTTTTGATGGTGAGAATATTAGACTATATAAAATCGTATCTCTAAAAGACATATATGAGGTGGGCAATGAACACAACAAAATCAATCCCAAATCTTTTTCATCATATTTGACCTCCAAGGTCTTCAAATCAACGAAGATTTCTTTAAAAGTAGATAGGTGATCCTCAAGAGATGTATCTTATGTAGTACGATGAGAATTTAGACGTTACTACAGATGCAACTTGCTAGTAAGATTATTCATCATGCATAATGACTTCAATTTTAACCACAAAGCAGCAGTTGACTTCTCCTTCAAAATGTCCTGAAGAATATTATTGGAAAGATGAAGATGTATTTGAGATAGTGCAGATCCCTCTATTGTTTCTTCTCCATGATCAAAGTTGTGGGTATCTTGTCAAATCCCAACATGTCGTTCAAATCCATTTGAGCGAGTACTGCTCACATTTTTACTTGCCACAAAGAGAATCTTATATTGCGATCTAATAATGAAATATCATACTTGAAGAACCTCGATCTTCCTAAGAACTTCCCAATAATTTCAATATCAAAATCTCTGATACCACTTTGTTAGGAACTGAACACTCTAATACCAGTTTGTTGTGAAAAGATAAGAGATTATAACCACAATATGAAGTAAAAATCACAAGAACACAAGAATAAAATAATTTGCAGAGAGTGGAGATTTATTATAATATGAAGAAAGAATACAAAGATTATGTGTTTACAATATTTCTAACTTCTTACTAAATCTTAATGAAGGCCAACTATATATAGGGAATAATTAGGGGACGTCCAAACCATCATAATAGAGTTATAGTTGAAGTAGAATGTCAAAACGGACCCCGAAAATGGAAAACGACAGAAAAAGTTGCGCATGAACAAAACAGGGGGCGGCGCCGCGCCACTCTCTATTCTGCCTAATTTTGTGTGGCGGTGCCCAACCTAATGCCTAGGCTCCCCGTCTTTGTCCAAAAAAAATCCAAAGGTGTTTCTCTTTATGCTAAAGTCTTCTTCAAGGCCTACACAAATTTCAATTCTCAATGGATTTCCAAATGGAATTTCAATTAGAATTTGCTAAATAAACTTGAATATGATTTCACAATTGCATTTCAAATAAGATTATAATTAATGTAAACTTTAATTAGAACTCCCAATTATCTTTAACAAAGAATTCGAGTCACACCTAAATTCTAACATAATAATTTTATTTTTAACTTTGTTAAATAACATTATATATTGTAAAACTTACTCTTTTACATGTAAGTAAGTTTTTCAAGTGTAGCAAAATATTTGCTTATATCCACCCACCCAAATTTCTTTTATGTAATTTTCCTTTACAAATTGAATAAAATGTTTAATTTCTTCTCCTTGGTGTTAGAACACAGCTTCGCTCCAACCCCACACTCAGGTAGCAAGAGGATTTGAATTGCCAACATTTAACCCACAGTGTATTCTCATGAAAATTACAACAACCAATATTATGGAAATTGGATAAAAAAAAATTGCTGTTTGGAAATTGGAATTCTAGAACGAAAACTAGATTAGAAGTTGATTAATGTGGACTCCCGAAAACCTTCCTCGAGTAATATTACAACTGAAATATGCAACGCTGAAGACTGAAAATGATATATTCAACTACAAATACCAAGTTAGAAGTGAATAAAATTCAAAGAGTAGTATGACAATTAAGGCTCAACATTGATTGCAATGCATTCGAAATAGAGTTGAAGTTCAAAGTCTCCAAAATGTCATGTTTGAGTTCTCTTTCAGCTGATATGCAATGACAAATGCTTCAATGATATATTTCAACTACACACATAAGCAACAATGTTATTTGTATTATTAAGAGGAATAACATCACCAACATAATGTGTGGAATTGGGTTGTTGCAACTATTAAGGATGGAGATCAGGCTAAATGAAAAACTACAAAGGCGCAAGAGTTTGAAACACAAATATTTTTCAATATTCCAAATTTTCAATAAATAATTCGCAATAAACCACTCAGTTTCCTACTCTTCATCAATAGTGATCACTTGATGTTCAGCTCTTCTCTTATTTATCCACTCTTGCAGTTCTGGTGGAATGGCACATCTTAGAAAATGAATTTTAAACTGAACCTCCACAGAACTGATTTCCAAGAGCACAAAAATTAGTGCATCGACCTTCCACCTTTGTTATCATCCACAAACTTTCTCCAACTCGAATCAAAGCCTTTTGGTGCCATATCCCCACAGAATTTTACATCCCATATTTTGCCAGAGCATCTTATGGTTGCTGCGACCGTTGTAGATGGCAGTGCCGAATCTAATCTCATGGAAAACTCTGCAAGCATAAAGTAAACAAATACAAGCAGCTCCTAATTTTTAAAATGGACAATCCTCTGTACAACAGATTATTACCACACTTTAACAGTGCATTCGTATTTGACCAGTATCAAATAACTACTCTATACTATATAAAATAATTGACCTTCACCATTTTCAAAATATGGTAATTAGTTGACTTCAAGAGAACAACATTTTTGAAATAATACATACATTAAGAATCTGGACCAATTACCAATTGATATGTAGGTGTCATGTGAGTTTTTGAGAGTAGTAAGTCATAAAAGAGAAGCCCCAGAGTTCCATAATTGTAGCATGTTGGGTTTGTGACCCAAATTCAGCTAGGAATCGCGTGGTTTTGTGTCTTGGGCCTTGAAGACGTCTAAATAGGGTCCATGGAGGAAAAATGGATTGACGGTGCTTGTCTGTCTTTTAAATTTTGGGTGTGACCTGAATTCTTTGTTGAAGACAAGTGGGAGTTCTAATTAAAGTGCACATTAAGAAGAATTCCATTTAGAATGTTTTGGAATCCTATTCTAAGTATATTTGGAATATTCTAGTTGAAATTCTGGCCCATTGAAAGTTAGAATTTGTGTTGGACTTGAAGAAAACCATGTTAGAAGATAATTGGGATGGGTGTCTAGGCGCCACAACTCTGTTTAGTGTGTTTTTTCTTTCCCTACTCCATTTTAGATTTTATTTCTTGCATTCTACTTCAACTACAACTCTACTCTAAGAGTTTGGACATCCCCTATTTGTTCTTTATATATAGTTGGCTCTTCATTATGATTTAGTAAGAAGTTAGAAATATTGTAAATAAATAAGTATTGTATTCTTTCTCCATATTATAATAAAATCTCCATTATATGCAAATTTATATTTTTCTTATGATCTTTACTTCATATTATAGCTATTTTTCTTTTTTCAAAAGGTTGATACTGGATTAATTCGGTGTATCAACTCTTCACAACAAACTGGTATTAGAAACTTTGGTATTGAAATTCTTGGGAAAATCGAGGTTTTTCGTGATGGCAATAATGAATATGTTATTTCGCTATTGGATCGCAATATAAGATGTTCTTTGTAGCAGATAAAGATGTGAGCTGTACTTGCTCACATGGATTTGGAAGATGCTTTGTTGAGATTTGACTAGATGCCCACAACTTGGATTATGGATGAGAAACAACACATGGATCGAAAGGCACAAATACATCTTCATCTTTCAAATAATATTGTTCAAGACGTTTTGAAAGAAAAGTCACTTGTTGCATTATGGCTAAATTTGGAGAAATTACGTATGAGAAAAGTCTAGCTAGCGAATTGTATTTGAAGTAACATTTATATTCTCTTTGTATGACAGAGGGTGCATATGTTACTAATCACCTAGCTTCTTTTAAGGAAATCTATGATGAAGAAGACTTAGGATTGATTTTGTTTTGTTCATTGCACTCCTCATACACGTTTTTTAGAGACACGATACTATATAGTTGTGATACTCTAACCATCGAAAAAGTCTACGATGCTCTATATTCAAAGGAGAAGATGAAGTATATTGTAGCATTTTGGGGATCATGGAGATGGTCTATTTGTTTATGGTGATCATTCGAGGGGCAAGTTAAAATCTAACTTTAAATTTTGTAATTATTATGAGAAAAGGGGCACTTGGTAAAAGATTGTTATAAGTTGCAAAATAAATCAAAGTCAACTACAAATCAACATTTAGAAACTTTAGGGGAAGCTAGTATTGCAAAAAATCCTAGTAGTGATGGAGAGCTTCTATACTTATGTCGATGAGGCTTGAATTTTTTATACAACTTGCAATTTACAAATGTCACCCAATCAGAATTTTTTTTCAACATATGAAAAAGTTTCAAAAGGTGTTTTGATGATCGGTAATAACACACCTTGTAAGATAGCTGGTATTGGTCGGATCAGAATAAAGATGTTTGATGGGACGGTTAGAACATTTGATTCAATGAGACATGATCAAGATCCGAAAAAATATCTTCGTAAGTACTCTTCATTCAAAAGGGTATAAGTACACTGTTGATGATGGAGTTTTGGAGGTTATCAAAGGAGTCCGTGTCGTGCTTATGGGCATAGAAAATCTCATTTATATATCCTGTAGTGTTAGTGTTATACTGAATCTTCGAGTAATCATCATATTTTAACAATTCATGTGGATTTAGAATCTGCTTCTGTACTATTAGAGACTAATTTGAGGTCTTCTTTAAAAAAATACATCTTAGTTCAATTTAAAAGTTATGGATAAATTTACCTACCACCTTGCCAACATCGTCAATGATGTTATTGTATTCAGTTGTTAGTAATAGACCAATTTTTTGGCCATAAAGTTCCACATAGGTACAATTCTACTGATTAAGTTGATATTTTGAATGCATTTAAGGGTGTTGATTATAGCCAAAATCCTTCTTTTGATGGTCATTAGATCACTTTTTCTCCTAGTTCAGTTGAATTTTTTTATGGAGAAGTTCGTTCGCATTTTTATTGAAGAGTTTAAGTTTATTCCTTGGAGTTGAATTTGTCTCTAGGTGGAGAATTTTTAAAGTTTTGTTCATTGAAGTGAAGTCAATGTGGAGATAGTTAGAATTTGAGTGTGACCTGAATTCTTTGTTAAAAGTAAATGGGAGTTCAAATGAAAGTGTACATTAAAAACAAATCTATTTGGAATGTTTTTGGATTCCTATTCAAAGTCTATTTGGCAAATTATAGTTGAAGTTGGAAGCAATAAGGAGTTGGATTTGTGTTGGACATGAAACATTCTTGGAAGATAATTGGGATGGATACGGGCACCTAGGCGCCACCAACATGAAGCTTGGTCAGAATGCCAGTGCTCTAGTGCCGGCCCGAGGCGTCAATAGCAGTATACTATTTAGCATGTTCTTCCCCTACTCCATTTTAGATTTCATTTCTTGCATTCTACTTCAAACACAACTCTACTATGAGTGTTTGAACGTCTCTTAATTGTTCCCTACACATAGTTGGCTTTTCATTATGATTTGGTAAGAAGTTAGAAATATTGTAAACACATAATCTTTGTATTCTTTTTCCATATTATAATAAAATTTTCATTCTATGCAAAATTACATTTTTCTTGTCTTCTTTACTTCGTATTGTGGCTATAATTTATTATCTTCTCCAAAAATTTGATATTTGATTAATCCGGTATTATCTTCTTTTCACAATAAATTGGTATCAGAGCATTCCAATTTACAACACTACCGCTAGATGGACGCTTCAGTGGTGAGACGAAGGACTTTTCGTTGCCTACCGCTCGACTGGTGCTCGAGAGTTGCTGTCATCTTGGATTTCTTTGTTTTGCTGATTCCACACATTCTTTGACTTAGTTTCCATCTTTAGGACTATTATTAGGGTTTAACATGTACCTCTATAAGTAGTAGACTTTTCTTTACAATTTAATTTATTACTTCGAGTTAGAATTGTATGGAAACACAATGTTGTTGTTCTACATTACAGTTGAATAAATTCTTCAATTCCTATGCCAAATTAAACACTTGTTTCCTGTGTTCTTGTTGTTGTGATCAATACTTCATATTGTATCATATAACCTCGTCTTGTTTCTAACAAAGCATATGATGGATCCTACATAGCTACGAAATCAAAATTAAGAAATAAACACTAAAAATCAGCAAGTGAAGATAAGAGGTAAAATGTCTGATTATTGGATTTCTTCTTTCAGTTCGAACTAATTCATTTTTTTACATTAAATTACTATACTAGTTGGTTTCTTTCAATTATTGGATGGATAGTTCTCCTCATTGCAGCTCCATTCTCCAAATCAAACAAGAAGCCCATGTAGCTCTTGCGTGAGTTAGTCATAAACTGTTACATATCAACTCCTGGTTTCTGTTATCAGCATTGGCTTAATTACACTATTAAAATAAAAAATAATTATATACGTTAAGATTTATGATTTATATCATTCTTCATTTATTAAATCAATTTGTTTTTTATTAACAAATGTGGCATCAAGTAAAATAGCCAACTACACAAGTAAGAAGTGAAAATTACATAGTTTACTAACTAAGTTTGACCTTACGTGCGGAATAATACAATTAACAAGCAACAAATCACTTTTAATTGTTTCTAAATGGTTAAACAAACAATCTAATTACCCTAAGTTGAACTGCCGCAGTTTGTAATAAGAAAGAAAGAAATAACATCAATATTGATGACAGAGAAACCCAACTAGGTAAAAATTGCGGTACCAAGCCTCTTACCTCCATAATAGACAATATGGATTACATTCTATTTCCAGCCTCGAAAATTTCACTAGTTCCCGTTGNTAAATCAATTTGTTTTTTATTAACAAATGTGGCATCAAGTAAAATAGCCAACTACACAAGTAAGAAGTGAAAATTACATAGTTTACTAACTAAGTTTGACCTTACGTGCGGAATAATACAATTAACAAGCAACAAATCACTTTTAATTGTTTCTAAATGGTTAAACAAACAATCTAATTACCCTAAGTTGAACTGCCGCAGTTTGTAATAAGAAAGAAAGAAATAACATCAATATTGATGACAGAGAAACCCAACTAGGTAAAAATTGCGGTACCAAGCCTCTTACCTCCATAATAGACAATATGGATTACATTCTATTTCCAGCCTCGAAAATTTCACTAGTTCCCGTTGATGTAATTCTTATAATCTCCAAAATCTGCTATACCCACCAGCTTCCCGATCTTCTACTATTAAATGCTGTCTAGCCAACTCCACTAAACTTCTCAATCTACTTCCTGTAGTTTCTAAGATATGATGTCTCCTTCCAGCTTCCCGATCTTCTTCTCTTCCAAGTAGACTTCCAAGAATCTCCAATTCTTGTACTTTTCTTGTGCTTGCAGTCTAACTTCTCTCAATCTCAGTGGCCTTTGAAGTTCAACTGAGAAAGTCCATTCGTAAGTGTTAGGCAATAGGTGTTTTGGATTCTTCAATTTAATGTTTTCCTAAAGTGTGGTTGAAAGATCTTAAGACTAAAAAGAAAATATCATAAAGAAGGAATGTGTTCTTGGATCTTTAAAGAATGATATGAGGCAAAAGAATAATAA
>CAIGRL010256673.1:0-12595 GCA_903798325.1 Fraxinus xanthoxyloides | reverse complement strand
CTGAGCTTCTAAATACAGGCAACCTAGTTTGAAGAATCGACAAGGCGATATTCTCTGGCAAAGTTTTGATTTTCCTACTGATACTCTTTTACCTTCTCAATTGTTGACGAAGGACAAAAGATTGATATCATCATTAAGAAAAGGAAGCTTAGAACCAGGTTACTTCAATTTATATTTTGGTAGTGACAATGTTTTATCGCTGATGTCAGATAGCCCTCAAATATCTAGCCTCTATTGGCCAAATCCTGATTATGACATTTATACAAGTGGAAGAACCAACTATAATGGGCGTGCTTTTTTCAAGTGATCATTATCAAGCCAATGCTTCTGATTTGGGATTTGGGATAAAAAGAAGGTTAACTGCAGACCCTGTGTATTATCAAATTGTGATCTTTTTCTACAGTTGAACATTTATAATTGCAGAGTTTCAAATATATTCAGATAGTTTTTGGTGGGTATTGGAGAAAGGGGGTAGAAATGGTTTGGGAGCCTTGGATATTGGAGTGGTTGAAGTTGTATAAAATGATATAATTTAAGGTTTTGATAAGTGATTTGTGACTTTTTTTAAAAAAAAAATTGTCACTTTTTATTTTTTAATTTTGTCACTTTTTTAATGATTGTCGATTTTTTGAATATGTTCTTGTTTGACTTCTTTTTTCTTTTATTTTATGTGTGTAGTTTTTTTGTGCTTAGGATTTGGCCTACTAGTAATAGTAGTGGTGGTGACGGAGAAAGCAGAGGAACGGTAGTTGTGTAAACAGTTGAGTTGATAGATAAAGGTGGTGATGAATTGATTTAAAGATACTTAACGTTTTGATTAGTGTTTTGTCATTTTTTTGAATTTTTGTCACTTTATAATTTTTATTACTTTTTAGTGTTTGTCAATTTTTTTTTTTTTTAAATTTCTATGACTTTTTTGAATGTTTGTCATTTTTTATATCACTTCCTTAAAATTTACTTCACCTTTTAGTGACAAATATTACTTTGTAATAAAAATGACATTGTATTTCACTTCACTTTTTACTGAAAGTGATATTATATGTCATTTTTTTTTATTAGAAAGTGATATTAAAAGTGACATTAAACTTAATTTTTTTATTAAAAAATGATACTATTCACCCAAAAAAGTGATCGAGTTTTGTCATTTTTTCAAGTTATCACTTTTTTGAGTTTTTATCATTTCTTTTTTAATTTATGTCACTTTATTGAATTGATTCCAAAGTTTTGATTGGTGTTTTGATATATTTTTTAGTCATCATTTTTTTTAATTTCTGTCACTTTATTAAACTGATTATAAGGTTTTGATTAGTGTTTTGCCACTTTTTGAACTTTTTGAAATTTGTGTACCTTTTTTATAATGTTTGTCACTTTTTTCCTATCACTCTCTAAAATTTTTTGTCACTTTTTTTAGTAACAAATATCACTTTTTAATATAAGCAAGATTTTGTCTTTTTTAATAATAAAAAAAAAGTAATACTTAATTTTAAAAAGCGACATCATGTCACACACAGTATTTTTTACTTTCAAAATACTTTTCATATGATTTTTCAAAAAGCCCCTAATTTTAAGGGTATTTTTGTAAGTTGTCATTTTTACTTTGGGAAGATTTCATAACTAATAGGTTAAATTTTACCAATTTCAAATTTAAGAGATCAAAGTTTAAAATTTCAAATCTCATATTTTTTTAAAATTTTATTTATAAATAAATTAATTAAACATATATTTTATTAATTAAATATATTAATATCACAATTCCATATAATTGATTACATATTATTAATTGATCACAAACACAATTTTTATAAGTCACAAATTATTTTACGGTTACAATTCAAAAAATTTATAGCTCACAATTTGTTAATTGAACACAAATCTATCAATTAATAAGTCACATATTATTCATTGGTCATAAATCACAAATTTTATATGTCACAATACAAAACTTTTATAGGTTACAACTTGTTCATCGATCACAAATAAAAAATTTATCTGTCAAAATTTATTTATTAGTCACAAAACACAAGTATTATAAGTCACAATTTATTAGACGGTCAAAAATTAACAATTTTTTATGTCACAGAATATTTTTTGGTCACAAATTATCGAATTTTAAGGTTGCATTTTTATATTTGTTCATAATGAACCAAATAATTGGTCACATAAACCAAAACACCACGCCCTCGATCTCGATCCACCACTAATACTTGGTTTCAAATCAACCAAATAATTGTCACAGACACTATGCCGTTGGCACTACCACTACAACACCACCACAAAAAATGCCACGACCAATAGATCCAATACACTCCAAACAAAAATCATCACAACCACATTTGTCATCGCCACCACCATTTTTTGCAACACCACACCGCACTAACAACACCACCATACTTACCACCGGTCACCACGGCCAAAACAACACCACACAACACCCACTGTACACCGCACTCACCACCACACCACACACAACACCTACTATACACCCTCGCATTCAACCCCAACCACCGGACATAGCACTATACCCAACCACCATATCCAAAACAACCACCGTATACAAATCAACCGCCACATACAACACCACTCCCAAACACATCGTACCCAGCCACCGCCACATCTCCACCACCGGACATAGCACAATACCTAACCACTGCACCCCACCACCACACTTAAACCAACTATTGTATATAGTACCCAGCCACCACATCAAAAATAATAATAAAAAAAGAAGAACTATCGTTGCGTCATGATGAGTTGCCGGCATCAGTCACGCGTAGCGTCTACTGACGGTCGTAGCAGTGACGAGCTCCACTGTATCTTCAACGACGGCAGCTGTGCGAGGAAGAAGTGAGAGAGAGAGAGAGAGAAAGAGAGAGGAGGGGAAGAGTTCGCAATGCTGCCATTCACAATAGCTTTAGCAGGCGGTCATAACAGCGACGAGCTCCGCCATGTCTCCGACGGTGGCTGTGCGAGGGAAAGGGAAAAGTGAGAGGAGGGAAAGAAGAGGGATAAATTAGGATTTTAGGTTTGAGTAATTATGATTTAGGGAGAGAAGATAGATGAAATAGATGAATTAATATCAGATTTTTGTATAAATAAAGTTTATATCTAAAATATGAAATTGAAACTTTAAAATTTTGGTTTTGTGTAATTTTCACTTTTACTTTTGTTTCAGTTTCATATAGAAGAGCCTTCTAAAAATCTTTTAAAACTTTATTTTAATTTTTATTTGAAAACTAATTTCTATAAGGGATTCATATTTCGAGAGTTCTTTTAGAGGTATTGACCTCGAAAAATGGCTTCGACACGTGGCCAACAGAATAAATCTTCACGTAATCTCTTTCCTGCGCACAGTAGCACGCTGTTAGTCACTCGTAACCTTTTCCGCTGGGGTGGAAGCGGTCGCAACCACTCAGATGGTCAAGTCAGTATTTCAATCAACCGGAGAGTGGTGCCCGACAATGAAGTGTCGTCGGGACGTGGTTGAGAATGTGTATAAATATAATGAAATGATTTTTTTAATCAAAAGACTAGAATGCAAAGGACTTTGGAAAGATCCCCTCATAGAAAATCTTGGTAGAGGTAAGACAAGGCGAGTTGTGAGGCGCAATGAATGCGAAGTGTGAGCATTTGCATCCGACTTGAATTGTGGATGAGTTCGGCTCTTCTACTAGGCGAGGGAAAATGGCGTTTCAGTTTGGACAAATGGAATCAGTTCATTCGTCATGTATTCAGTTCGGATGCCACATTACAATGCCAAATCTGTTCATCCAACATGTGGTGGATGAGGTGGATGGACGAAGTGAAGGGCCTTCAAAGGCGTGTAACAACAGTCCTTCAAGTCCATGTATGTATATTTATATAGTGAATGGACTTTGTAGAGGCAGCTATATCGTGTCATTCTATGGGGTGTACGCGTTAATTCTAGAAGAGACGGGAATGTAAGAAGGAGTAAGGTCCTGATGGAGGGACAAAGGTTGAGTGCCATTTTGGGAAGTATTTTTGCGGTTTGAAGCCTTTGCTGGAGGACAAAGCAAAGGGTATTGGCAATTTTGAGAAAAGTTGCTGCAAGGCGAAGTCCTAGCTGGAGGATAAAGTGATGAGCATTGGCAACTTTAAGGAAAGTTGTTGTGAAGCGAAGTCCTAGTTGGAGGATAAAGTTAAGGGTGTTGGCAACTTTGAGAAAAGTTGTTGCAAGGCAAAGTCTTAGCTCGAGGACGAAGTGAAGCGTGTTGGAAACTTTGAAAATCGTTGTTGTGAAGCGAAGTTCTAGTTGGAGGACGAAGTGATGGGCGTTGGCAACTTTGAGAAAAGTGGTTGCAAGGCAAAGTCTTAGCTGGGGGACGAAGTGATAGGCGTTGGTAACTTTGAGAAAAGTAATTGCAAGGAGAAGTCCTAGCTGGAGGACGAAGTAAAGGGTATTGGCAGCTTTGAGAAAAGTTGTTGCGAAGCGAAGTCCTAGCTGGAGGACAAAGCGATGGGCATTAGCAACTTTGAGAAAAATTGTTGCAAGGCGAAATCCTAGCTAGAAGACGAAGTGATGGGCGTCAGCAACTTTGAAAAAAGTTGTTACAAGGCGAAGTCCTAGCTGGTTAGGCAACCTAGGGCTACGTGCCAATTATTTGAAAGCTTTCGCGTCTTTCCAAGGCATGCCCCCATGACTATAAATAGTAATCATGGCGACGACTGTGTAGGCTCAAGGTGACGCGTTTGGGTGAGCGCGTAAAATACACTACTCCATCTAGACCGTTGGCTTGCATAACTCTTGCTTTCAATGGTGGTGATGAACCATAGATTTGGATGGCCCAAATGTGACTTGTGATGATCTGACAACTGGGGCGATTTGACAACACCTATATAAAGCCCAAATCTCTCATTTTGTCACTTTACTTTTGTGAGAGTCCCTTTAAAACTTGTACTCTCTGTTTTCTTTGCTTTTTCGGTGAGCAAAATCCTGAAACTTCGATGACTTCTTCGAAAAATCCGACGACTCATTTTCTTTCGAACCATAAACTTTTGGGTAAACTTTTATCCTTTTTTTGCTCCATTTAGCTTGATTCAAAATCTGGGCAAATGGCTTCTGGGAGGTCCGAGGATATTTCTATCAGTGGGGGAGAGGCAAAGTGTTGAGGGTTCGGCCATGAGGGATCCAATAGTTGTTCCTTCGGACAAAATAAGAAGAGGGATTAGGTCAGGGAAAAACATCTGTAGGCTGTTCGCTCCTCCCGTGGACATTTCTATCCAATGGGTGGCTTCTAGTTGTCCTTCTAAAGTCACCTCATAAACTTTAGAAAAATGTAGACGGCTCATTAGGATACCAGATAACATAGGGCTAATCATACCCGACCAGGATGAGAGGGCGTACTATTCGAGGCCGGGTTGTGTGGCAGTAAGTGAGAATTTGTTTAAGACAGGCCTTAGACTTCTTTTTCACCCATTTTTAGTATAAATCCATGCTCTTATAGGCTGGCTCCGACCTAACTCCATCCCAACTCCTGGTCTCAGATTGTTGGGTCTTGGATGCTCTGGCGTCAGGCCAGCCTATGCTTAGACGTGCCTTTTAGTGTTTTCCATTCCTTTTTATTTTCCTAAGAGTGTGGCTGGATGAGAGAAGAGTAAGGGGTGGTACTACTTGACCCCATGGGGGACCCATTTTCCCTTCATAGTCGACTTGTCCTCTTCTGTAGACGAATGGCGAAAGTCTTGATTTTGGGTCTCTGGGAGATGGGACACCATGGAGAATGGCACCCCTTATCGTCCTAACTTCTTACTCCATAGCTTGTAAGTCATTTTACCTAGCTTATTTTACTTCGAAGTGATTTCTTATAGTTTAATATTTCCATTGTTTGTAGGCTCTCTTCCGAGGTGCGAGATTTTCATGGAGGACTGGGACATCATCTGCCACATATACCAGCAACCCTTCAAGGACCGAAGCTTTGGCAAACTGATCGATAAGAACACAAGCTACATACTGCACGAACTGATGGCTACCTAAGGTGAGCTATTTTTCAGTTTGATTTGGTCCATGTCTGAGTATAATTGCCTTAATATAGTTTTCTTTTCTTGCAGATAATTTCTTAAAGAAGAGGCCTCTGAGGCCTGACTTTGCCCAATTCATCGAAGCGTGGCCGAGGTGAGGACTCTTAAAACCAGCTCAGCTGCTTACAAGAAGCAAGTTGAGCGGCTAAGCACTCTGAGTAGGAGCCAACAACCCCTTGAGAAGGACGAAGTGGAGAAAGGAGCCTCCCTTATCAAGAGGAAACGATCTGGCCCAACTAGGGCTTCCTCCTCATCGGCCACGGTAGCCTAGCATCTGCCTTTACCCATTTCAACTAGGGTGACCATCGCAGCCCTCTCCAAGGATCGTGAGGCTACTGTGCCCATTACTACTATCCTGGCCATGGAGCTGCTCGAAAAGGCTGAAGAAGTCTGCCAACCATCCATCTCGTGAAAACGTAATTGCCTTTTTGGGGAGTAAGGATGATGATCTCCCTGAGGTGTATTGGAGATGCTGTCCCCCAAAACAGCTTCTGCTATCCGAGTTCATAACAAATACTGGATTAGGGATTGGCAAGATCACATCGCCTCCTGCGAGGTAAATGACCTCTTAGCTACCAACAATGGCTGCGTGGCCTGGGCTCTAAGTATCGGCAGGGTAGTAGAGGATTTGGTCCAGGGCCTCCGTAAGAAAAATGAGGAGTTGGAGTGAAGGATCGATGCCTCGAACAGATGGGAGGAAGAGGTGAGGAGGGCCAAGAAAAAGGCAGAAGAGGCTGAGGTAAAAAGGACTGAGGCCAAGGTAAAGCTTGACTCCATTGAAATACAAGTAAATCAGTTGAGGAATGAACTCCATAAGTCGGTTTCCTAAGTGGCTGTACTTACGAAACGAATCGACCAGTCCAATGAACACCGAAGGATTGCCGGAGGCCTTGGAGGGGGCCAACAAGGAAAAAATCGAACTTAGGGTGTTTATCAAGGCCAAAAGAAGGAGATCGAAGTTCTTAAGGCTGAGGTAAAGACAGTAGGCGATGTAGCGGTTCATAATTATATTAACAACTTTGACTAAACGAATGAATATGATATCTTCGCCAACTACTAGCATTATGACATGCCCAACAGATGATGTCTCACTTAAGGGAGGTGCACCTAGATTTGGATATTGTATTCCTTGAGGAGGAGTTCGGTGGTCCTACTGGAAGTCGACCTGACCTAGAGGCCGAAGAGGAGGCCCCTCAACAGGAGGTGGGAGCTGTGGCCTCTGTAAATGTAGATCAATAGTTTTTCTTTTCCTTTTCTTTGTAATGGCCTCGGACCTGATTTGTTTTGTAATAAAAAAAATTCTTCAATCTGTTCTTCCAAGTGTTGTAGCTTCATTTCAAACGCGCTAACCAAATAAGAACTTAAGCAAGTGGGTAAATATTTTGCCTAAGTTTAACCGTTTAAAACAATGGATGACGCAAACGAACGGCAAGTTAAACACTTCGCCTAGGCATAACCACTTAAGAAAATGGATGAAGCAAATGAATCATAAGTGTAAACACTTCGCCTAAACGTATCCACTTAAGAAAATGGATGAAGCAAATGAGTTGTAAGTGTAAACACTTTGCCTAAGCATATCCACTTAAGAAAATGGACTCACCAGGGATGGCATATACACCTCCCTTGATGAGGTGGATATCCTTGGTTAATGTGGCCCCTTGGGGGCGTATGCAGCTTGACAAAGATTGAGAATGTGTGAGAACATTGCTGATCCACTTTACCTGGAGTGACACCCGCACCTTCTCTGATGGGGTGGATATCCTTAGTTGACGTGGCCCTTTGGGGGCATATGCACCTCGGCAAGGAGTGAATGAGTGAGAACACTGCTAATCCGCTTCACCAGAGGTGGCACCCGAACCTCCCATGGTGGGACAGATATCCTTAGTTAAGGTGGCTCTTCGGGGGCGTATGTACCTCGACAATAAGTGAATGTGTGAGAACACTGCTGATTCGCTTTTCCAGGGGTAGCACCCGCACCTCCCCTGATGAAGAAGACATTTATCAAAGAGAATTTGTTTGAGAACAATGTAAAAGTGGAATTTAGTTCTTTCAATTGACAACAATATTTACATGACAATCACGATGTCCTTACTGATAATACTTCCTCAAATGTTCAATGTTCCAGGGATGAGGTATCACTTTTCCCTCCAAATTTTCAATCTTGTATGTGTCAAGTCGCACTTCTTTAGTGATACAAAATGGGCCCTCTAAGTTCGGCGCTAGCATTCCTGTTCCTGGTTCTTTTGATGATGGGAATACTTTCTGGAGTACCAGATCGCCAATGTGAAGGACCCATTTCTTTACTTTGGTATTGTAGTAGCGCATCATCTTGCGTTGGTATGAGGCGAGCCTAACTTGAGAATCACCTCTCTTTTCTTCGAGGAGTTCAAGCTCAAGCCTTCTCAATTCATCGTTTGTTATCTCGTTGAAGTGGATACGAGGAGGAGAAAGCGCCCTAACTTCTATTTTGCTCATGGCTTTGGCTCCGTAAGTCATACAGAATGGGTCATCCCCGGTTATCGTCCTGCAAGTTGTTCGTATGGCCCAAAGAACCTAGGGGAGTTCATCAACCCATGCTCCTTTTGAAACGTCCAACTATCTTTTTAGGATGAGTTTGATGGTTTTGTTGATCGCTTCGACCTGACCGTTAGCCTGGGGATGATGAGGCATTGAGAAATGTTTTTAAATTTCGAGCTCATTACACAAATCATTGATCTTCTTGTTATCAAATTGATTGCTTAACATTATCTGAAACCAGAGAGTCGTGTATACCAAGCCTACATATAATGTTCTTCCAAAGAAGTTTAGAGATGTTCACTTCGATGATTTTGGAAAATGGCTCTACTTTGATCCATTTTATAAAGTAATCAATCGCAACAATAACGAAGCAAACACTCCCCCTCCCCCTCTCCTTTGGTAATGGTCCAATAAAATCAACTCCCCACTCGACAGATGGCCAGGGGCTTGACACGACTGTGAGTTCTTATGAGGGATGCCTTTATACATTGGAGAAACGCTGGCATCTATCACACTTGTGTATGAACTCTATTGAGTCTCTTTTCAAAATAGGCTAGTAGTATCCTTGTCTGTACACTTTGTGAGCCAGTGCTGGCCCTCTAGAATGGTTGCCGCAAACCCCCTCATGAATCTCTCTTAGGATGTAATTTGCCTCTTCACCTCATGTGCACTTAAGGAGGGGGGATGAGAAGCCTCGTTTGTACAGAACATCATCATGCAGGATGAAGTGAGCAACTCTCTTTAGAAGTCGATTAGATTCAGCCTCATTGTTTGGTACGATTTGTTCTTTCAGAAAAGGAATGATTGGTTGCATCCACGGAGGGATGCCTTCTATCTACATCGATTTTTCCCCCTTCATGAATGAAGGTTCAACGATGTGTTCTATGGGAACCACCTTAAGAATCTCTGAATCCTTACTACTGGCTAACTTTGACAGAACATCAGCATGGGAGTTCTCGGACATAGTACTTGTGTCAGTTCAAATTTCTCAAAACTGGGAAGGAAATCCATGACTAATTTCAGGTATGCCGCCATGTGTTTGTCTCTAGCTACAAAGTTTCCATTAACCTGATTCACCACTAACTGTGAGTCACTGTTGATGGCCAACCTCTTCACTTGTAGTTCTTTATCCAGACGGAGGTCGGCTAGGAGCGCTTCGTATTCAAGTTAGATACTTTGAATCCAAACTTTACTACACAATTAAGCTTGTGTCCCTCCGGACTTTCTAAGACGATTTCTACTCCTGAACCTAGCCTTTCCAGAAGAGCCGTTTACAAAGAGGTTCCAGGTGGCAGGCTCCACCGGTTCCATATTCACGTAATTTTGGGGGCCTTAGAAAATTCAACAACAAAGTCCGCTAGAGCCCGACCCTTAACCGTGGCCCTAGGTGTATACATTATGTCAAACTTACTGAGCTCTACTGCCCACTTCAGCAACCTCCCTGAAGCATCTGGTTTCTGAAGGACTTGCTTTATGGGGAAGTTTGTCAGTGCATGAATGCTGTGGACCTGGAAATACTCCTCAACTTTTAAGATGTGGTGATCAGGGAAAGAGAGAGCTTCTCCATGTCTGGATAGCGCACTTTTATTAGTGACAAGGCTTTGCTTACTTAGTAAATGGGCAACTGGTGCGTCACTTCTTTCCTTACAAGAATCGAACTAATGGCATTTTTGGATACGAATAAATAAAGCAGTAATGGTTCACCCACCTTTGGCTTAGATAGGAAGAAGGCTTGTCCAAGTTAGCTTTTTAGCGTCTGGAATGCCCCTTCACACTCTAGTATACATTTGAACTTTTTCCCCCTTTGAGGATCATAAAGAATGGAAGACACTTCTCAATGGCCCTAGATATGAAGCGATTGAGTGTGGCTACCCTGCTGGTAAGTCGTTGTACCTCTTTTGGCTTTTGAGAGGACCTCATTTCAATCAAAGCCTTAATCTTCTCTAGATTTGCTTCAATTCGTCTCTGATTTACAATGTATTCCAGAAACTTACTGGATGCCACACCGAACATGCATTTAAGAGGATTTAGTCTCATCTGGTATCTCCTCAGGATTTGGAAGGCATCGTCCAAGTGTTTCACATGCTCCTTAACTTGGATGCTCTTCCTGAGCATGTCGTCAACGTAGACTTTCATCTTTTTGTCGAGCTGATCGGCGAACATCTTGTTGACCAGCCTCTGGTAAGTGGCTTCGGCATTTTCAGCCCAAAGGACATTACCTTATAGCAATATAGTCCTTTATCTGTAATAAAAGAAGTGATGTCCTCATCTTCCGAGTACATATGAATCTAGTAGTAACCCGAATAAGCATCCATGAAGTTTAGTAACTCGTGTCCAGCGGTCAGATCTACTAATTGGTCTATTCATGGAAGTGGAAAGTTGTCCTTAGGGCAAGCCTGATTGAGCTTGGAGAATTCGATGTGCACCCTGCAATAGCCATTGTGCTTCTTTACTAGCACGGGATTGGATATCCAATTCAGATAGATGGCTTTCCTAATGAAGTCGCTGTCGATTAGTTTCTCCACTTCTTCTTTTATAGCCTCATACACTTCTGCATTCAAGGCTCTCATCTTTTGCCTGTGCGGGGCTCGACTTGGATCAATTTCCAAATGATGGCAACTAATCTTTAGGTCTATCCCAATCATGTCTTCATGTTTCCATGTGAAAACGTCTGAGTTTTTATGGAGAAAGTCCTTCAATTCTCTCTTCGTTTCCTCTCTCAAATTTTTTCCAACCTGCAAGACTTTAGAAGCGTCTTGGGGGTCTACTGGAAAGCTTTTTAGTTCTTCTATTGGAGTAGTTTGTGTCTCATATTCAATAATTCGAGGATCCAATTCATCTTGGGATACCTTTCAGGTTGGCCTTCAGGAAAGATTTCGCTATCTCAACATCCTCCATTGAGCCTATCTGATCACCTTGGACGCTGGCTATTCCTCGTTTAGTAAGAAATGTCATGCATAGGTGATGGATGGAGATAACTGTCCATAATTCCTTCAAGGCTGGTCTTCCTAGCACCCTATGGTAGGCAGATCGGAGGTCATCTACCAAGAACTCCGTGAAGTGGTGTGCTATTAGAGTTGCGGTTCCCATTTCAACATCCAAGGTAATCCTTTCTCTTGAGATAATGCTATTCCCGATAAACCTTACAAGGGGGAACTCATGGGAATGAGTTCATGGTCTACTGTCATCTTATCATAAGTGGAACCGAACAAGATGTTGACCAAACTCCCGTTGTCTACTAGCATGCTCTTCAATCCGTTTCAAGCCACCATAGCTCTTACCACTAGTGCGTTGCAGTGTGGATAGCATAAGCCCGCCGCATCTTCCTGAGTAAATGTGATAGGCTTTACATACCTCGTCGTCTGAGACCATCTTACTATATAGCTGGCCATAAGCGGACCTTTGGCCTCTCTAGTATAGTTTCTTTGCGCATTTCTGGACTCACCTCCTACATGTGGTCCCCCAATGATCGTGTCGATTTCCCAAACGGGTTGGTGCTCATTCAAGGCAGACAGTTCTATCCTAGGTCGTTGTCCACTTCTGGATCTTTCCCTATCTTCGTTTTTATCATAACGAGGCGAGTGTCGCCTCGTCTTATCCCTTCTTAGGGAGTTCTGTCTTGATGTTTCATCCCGATGACGGTTCTCCCTAGTGCTACGATGGTTGCTCATTGTGGACCTAGTGGTTTCCCGGCATTCACTTGTATCATGGCCATGAAAACAATGGAACGTACAATAGCGTCGTGGCTCCTCTTAACGCCTATTACTTGGCCTCTCGCATCATCCTCTATTCTTAGAGGTAGAGGGTCACCCAGGATTTCTGGCTAGGTCATTTGTACCAGGCTTAACATTTTCATAAGCCAATTGTAACGCCCCGAGTTCCGTGAACCCGGATTGCTACGCCATTCTTTTTAAACGCGAATTTCTTAAATAGTTTGCGGAATTAACTGAATTTAAAAAAAATATTAAACATCGATATTCGTGAAATTCATCGATAATAAAGTCATTAAGTATTTTTCGAAAAATAAATAAACGATAAGTTT
>CAIGRL010256585.1:0-13085 GCA_903798325.1 Fraxinus xanthoxyloides | reverse complement strand
AGAATTTCTGGAAAGGGCTCCCTTAACAGGGAAAAGCCCTACAATCCTCAGTTTTAAAACCTTTATATATTGCAATTTAACTTTGAATTCTTGGAATCAGATTGCTTAGGAATACTCTGTTGGGTGTGTGCGCCAACTTTAAATGCAGTGCTTCACTGGCCTTAATCAATTTCAGCTCCAGGCGAAGTGCGCAGTTTGTTTATGAAAACCGATTTTTCTCTACACTGAAACCCATGCAGACACTCCGGAACTCCGTACACTTGATACGAAGATTACACAGTTAAACCGCAGTGGTCGACTAGAAGATTCGAGAACAATTTTTGATAAATAATTAAAGCGCGGAAACTATTTGATGAAGTGTCTGAAAGGGATGTGATGTCGTGAATATGATGCTGTCAGGGTATGTGTCGTGCCGTGGATGGAGGCATGTAGAAGAAGGTAGGTACTTGTTTTGATAAAATCCTTCAGGGTATGTGTCGTGCTGTGGATGGATGAATGTAGAAGAAGATAGGTACTTGTTTGATAAACTGCCCGATGGATTTTGTTTCTTGGAACGCTGTGATTAGTGGTTACAAAGAATGGTAGGATGGATGAAGCCTTGAGGCTTTTTAATGGTATGCTGTGGCCGCTTGAAACAATGATTACTGGGTTCTTTCACAATGGAGATGTGAAGGGGGCTATAGAGTTTTTTTGAAGGATGCCAAAACGAGTGCAGCTTCTCTTAGTGCCTTTTCNAATCCTTCAGGGTATGTGTCGTGCTGTGGATGGATGAATGTAGAAGAAGATAGGTACTTGTTTGATAAACTGCCCGATGGATTTTGTTTCTTGGAACGCTGTGATTAGTGGTTACAAAGAATGGTAGGATGGATGAAGCCTTGAGGCTTTTTAATGGTATGCTGTGGCCGCTTGAAACAATGATTACTGGGTTCTTTCACAATGGAGATGTGAAGGGGGCTATAGAGTTTTTTTGAAGGATGCCAAAACGAGTGCAGCTTCTCTTAGTGCCTTTTCCTTGTTTTGGTTCAAAATGACGAACTTGATGAGGTCGCTGATCTCTAATTTAAATATGGGAAAAGGGACCACAGGGAAGAAGATCTCATTCACGCTTATATTTACTTTGATTGTTGGGTATGGCCCCCAACGGAAGGGACGAGGGTGCTCGAGATCTTTTTGATCAGATACCAGCTCGTGGTAACAAGGGAAGTGGGAGAGACTTGAGGTTCAAAAGAAATGTGGAGTCTTGGAATTCTATGATTTTGTACTATGTGAAAGCTTGAGATATGGTTTCTGCAAGGAAGCTGTTTGATCTGATGGAGGACCGAAAAACATTTTCCTGGAGCACAATGATTAGTGGCTATGTTCGTGTTCTAGATATGGAAAGGGAACCAAACTCTTATCAGAAATGCCAAATCCTGATACCTTGTCCCGAAATTCAATAATCTTGGGCTTCACACGGGCAGGGTGGGATATGGAACTGGCTCTCATTTGAGAGGATGCCTCAGAAAAATCAGGTTTGTTGGAATACCATAATAGCAGGATGTGAAGAAAATGCAGACTACAAAGGAAGCATCGAACTGTTTCTTAAGATGCAAGGAGGAGAGAAACCTGACCGTCGCACTCTGTCCTCGCTTCATAGCGTTTTTGCTGAAACTGCTAATTGGCAACTAGGGATGCAAATTCATCAATTTCTCACAAATGTGGTTGTACCAAACATACCATTAAATAATTCTCTAAATACTATCTATGCAAGATGTGGGGGCAATAATTGAAGCAAATATTGTCTTTGATGAGATGAAATTTCAGAAGGATGATCTCTTGGAATGCTATGATAGTATGATAGGAGCTCATAGGTTTGCGAAGGAGGTCCTAGAACTTTTTGAGTCAATGAAGCAAATTGGAGTGAGACCAACTTATATCACATTCATATCAGTTCTCAGTGCATGTGCTCATGCTGGTCTAGTGGAACAAAGGCAGGTCACGTTTTAGATCCATGATTAGTGATTTTTGTGTTGAACCAAGAGTACATTTTGCCTCCCTTGTAGATATTGTCAGTCCGTGACTGGTTGAGGAGGCCATGGATGTTATTTGTGGCATGCCAATTGAGCCAGGGGCTATGTGGGGAACTTAGTTGGCACTTGAAGAGTGCACAACGATGTGGATTTGGTGAGAGTTGCAGCGGAAGCATTAATGACATTTAAACCAGAAAGCCAGGGCCCATATGTCTTGCTGTATAATATGTATGCTGAATCTGGGAGATGGGATGATGCAAACAAAATCAGAATGCTGATCAACAAAAATAATATTAAAAAGGTACACGCTTTTAGCCGGGTATATTCCACTTTTTCGTAATATTTCTGCTCCGTAAGAAAGTTATAATAATTGGAGCTAAGGTTTTGTGGGAGGTCAAGTCTTATTAGATATCACATTGATGCAGTTAGGCTGCTGGTAAGACTTGTTAAAC
This sequence comes from Fraxinus xanthoxyloides, assembly GCA_903798325.1. NCBI lineage: Eukaryota > Viridiplantae > Streptophyta > Magnoliopsida > Lamiales > Oleaceae > Fraxinus > Fraxinus xanthoxyloides. Next base: position 10,624 of record CAIGRL010256585.1, on the reverse strand, counting down.
CTTTTTCTCATAGGTGAGAGGTGTTTCACTTCATGGTCTTAAATATTATGAGTTTTTAAATCAGTAATCAGATAATGTTCTTATTGATGAAAACGGCCACTTACAGAAGAGAATTTCCAACTGGTGACAATCAAAGATACAAGTATAAAATGATTTTTTAGGAATGCGCGCGATTTCAAATGATGTGTTGGCGTAGAAAAATGAGGAAACACTTCTCTAATCAACTTTACACGAATTATAAAGTGGTAACTCGCTTTAAAGAATTTGCCTTGAGTTAGGAGTAAAAAGTGAGTGCAAACGAAGCGTGCTTTCTTTTTGAGAGTTTGTGTCCCATTGGTGGGAAATGAACCTGTTTCATAGGCAAACATGGCTTAGAGGAATCGCTCTAGTCTTGTCAAGTTACAACGTTTTCTGCTTGGGAAGAGTGCGGCGGTGGCTCTGGCAGGCTATGATTGGTTGGTAAGGGCGTCCGCGGTGGCACGATGATGGCCCCATAGCCTAGGCTGTCTAATCAACTCTCCTATTGGTGGGTGATTCCCTATCGGTGGGTTCGGGTGAAGCAAATGTCATGGGGGGCAAGTTACTCTATTGATAATGGTCTCTTTTAGCTTAACTTGTTTACTTTATTAGGCTCTTCATTAAGCATGTCCAATCTCAGTTCTTTAGTTCGGTCTTATCCGATCTAGGTAGTTCAGATTTATGCCACTGAAGATCTCTGATCCAACTTGAGTTTGCCTGTTTAAATCTGACATGGGAGTTCAGCTCGGTACACGTGTTCATTTTGAGTTAGGATGGCAACAATATACATTATTGCACAAGTGACCAAACTTCATTTCTTGCTTAGGGTTCGAATAATCAAAGCAGAAGATAAGCAGTATTTTTGGGTGTTCTTCAATAGTTTATAATGTTTGAAAATATGTTGCAATCCTTGGCAGTATTTTCTGTAACTCTTCTGTTTGAATTACTTTACACATTGCTTATCTCTACAATTTGTACTTCGTGTACCTTCCAACTGTCTCAAGGGGTTTTTGATAATATTGATCAGCATTTGAATGAACTAGCTATTTTTAGTTCACCAAGAAATTCATCCACAGGTTTGGTAGATGAACCCTTCAAGTCTTCACCCTCATGGATTGCATTTTCCAGCTTCTCTTTCAGTATTTGGGCCTCTCACTATTCCCACACCTTTTCCAGCCATTCCAATTACTGTCCTTATCACTTCTGAGATAAGTTCATGCCCGGTAACCTCAATGTTTTTCCCATCTCTCAACTCTAGACAGACACCTCTTTTTTTCCAGCATATGGGAGTTGAGAAATTGTTCTCCACTCATTGGTCATCCAATTATTACTATGCTTCGACACATACTTTCCGGTAAGGAATTCCAACCGCAGTGGCTGAGGAAAGCACCGATGGATTCTTGTGATAAAATATGGTTTTGTGGAGCCAATTTGTGTATCAGTAATCCTTGATTCTGTTTCTTCATCAGTTCCTCAAAACCATCAACACCCATTCAGTTCTGAATTCTTTTGTCAAGCTAAAACCAGTTGGTGGTCTAGCAACCCGAATAAATGCTTTGCCACTGGTGTTTATCTCTAGAGCCAGTTCTTTCATCTGTGAAGTCGAGATACTGCAAATTGATCGAAAAAACACATGAAGAACTGAAGTAGAGGTTTGGGGCGGGGGGAAGATTGAGCCATTCAGTGTACCAGTCGGCATTGCATTGTTGGTGTCCTGTCCTCCATCACAGACAAGGCAGCTGGTACCAGTTTTCTTTCTAATATATTCCAAACGAATGCCCTCCAATTCCTGTATGGTGTTCAACAAGATCGCATCAGTGGATAACAATGAGAGAATTGTCTCTGGCGGAAGAATAACCAAAAACTTGCAGCTTCCACGTATTTTAGGTCAATGTGAATTCGTGATTGACAAATTTTGTGGAAGCTTGTTAAGTCAGGAATGGAAATCTCATCACCATCTATCCTCCACTGGGAACGAGTTCTGAGAAATCAAGAAGTAAAAGGCCATGCTGTATGCCCGTCCTCGCAATGAACGGAGTGGAAAATTTCGAGTTCTTTGGCAACTCTAGCTGCCCATCTCGGGAACTTATCAGAGATTTGAAACAAGTACAAATTCGAAGAGAATTTCTAGATAGAAATTTGGAAACTTTGGTGGACCAGTATAAGATTAATTTGTCCACACATGATTGTAGTTGTTGGTGGGGCTATCTCGACAAATAACGAAGACAAAGGTTGGCTTGGTTTATGGTTCAACTTCTCCATCGTCTCTCTTATGGTGATATATTTCTCTGGTGGATAGCCAGCCAGAAGAAAGATGACAGTACGAAGCTTTAAAATACATAACATTACAAAGAATTGCACACAAAGCTAATATCTCCATCTATAATACTCGTCTCTAATGAGAAATTTTACATCATCAGAAGTTCACTGGTGCAAGTTTTAAGAATATAGCATTCACGAAACATTTGGAAATTACATATTGAGATTCTCTCAGACTCATCAATGGAAGTTACATTCCACCACCTGAAATTTCAGTGTATTCTAGATTAGACGTATACAATTTCCCAAAAGAGAGGAATTAGTGCCTAATGACTACACATGATTCTTGTTCTTTTGATCTTTATTCTACTTCACTTGGCTGTGAATGCATCTAAGGCTACCCTGCAGCGAAAGAGGAAGGGCTTGGTGTGTCAAACCTTTCGGACAATGCTTTAGGCCTCGGTGCTGTCCCTGTTACTGACTTTTTCTCTTGGAATACACTTCATTGTTGTGCTCAGAAAGAAACCTATCAGCTGCAAATGGGAATATGTATTTCAGCATTGGGAGTTCGGTTAACATTTGCAACGGGGCAAAATATTTTACCCAGTCATGGATGGTCTTTGAGAGATTATTTATCGAGGTTGATTTGCCTGTTAAGTAAATGTCCTTACCCAAGAGAGTCCAACACATAGGATACTGAAGCCAGGGAAATGAAAAGGAGCAGTCTCAGACAAAAACAAAGCTGTAAGAAGCATATTGTTAGGTGTAAGTTAGGAACAGAGTAGCAAACTTATCGGTGCTCGAGAACAGAAATTTTGAATCACCTGAAAGGGGACTAAAAATTAATGGAGAGATGACGTTGGCAAATGATGATATGCCCAATATGCATCCTTGAGCAACTCCCTGATAAATAACAAGAAAAATGGAGAATTAATGTTAAAACGTGATTAAAACAAACTCAAGAGGTGCTTGAAATATTGAAAATAAGATAACAAAATTCAACTTTCGATTGATATAACAACTTGCAACTTAGTACTAGGATGTATAGCTAAAGGAACTCAACTAAAATCAGCGTATACCTGTTCATTGTCTCCAACTTGTTTTGATATGATGCTTCTTATCTGTATATTACAGAAAAAATAATCATGACTTTCTGGAATCATAGTAATCAAAACAGCTGATAATAACGTAGTATGAACTGTGTACTCACATTGGGGGTCGCCAGGAAAAGGAAAACACCAAATGAAGCAGAGGCATAAGGTACCTGCAGATCACAAAAATGATGACACAAATTGTGTGACAAATCACCAAAGCAACGCAATATTTGTAGCAAGAAACTCTAAGTTAAGCTGCTGCTTATTCTCCATTATGAGCGAATTATGGCATGCCAGAGGCTATTTTGTAGAGCAAATACCGTCTCTAAACATTCCTCTCAAGAGACATAGTTGCTGGAACAAATAACTTCCATAGAAACTTGAATCATGAATACTGGGTTCCAGTTTTGATTAGAGGTCATAGGAAGTGTAACTTTGTTCGGGTCAATTTCATATGTTTGACTTTAAATGTTCAAGGGATTTTCACACGGTAAATATATAGTTTAATGTCACTTTGGGGATGGATGAACAAACTAAAGTGAAGGGATGGATGGATAAAAGGTGAAGACAATGTGTCAGAGCGTATTGAAGAGCCATTCTGAAATTTTGAATTGATTCTTCTAACCTTGCCACGTGGGGACTTTTTTGTAGTGTACAAAGTGCATCAGGTAGAAGCAAGAATTAGAAATGCACGACGGCAACATCTTGAATAGCCCAATTCTTGAAACTAATTGGCCTACTAAGCTAAGTGTGAAATCTCATTGGCTTCTCAAATGGCGTGCTATGGGAATGACGTTAATAAAGAACAAAAAATTTTTCAAGGTGCATTGAAGAGATTACCCAAGCAGACCATGCTATGCAGTCAAAAAACATCTGCAAAAAACCAGACAACCAGTTATTAATGTGTAACAAACAGATTAACTCTTCCCATATTACAGAAATTTATTTTCAAAAGAGAGTAATTTGATTGAAGTCATGTACATTTAGAAAACCAGCAAAGAGTCCTACAGAGAGCAACACTTCCTCTCCTATAACAGGACCAAATATAGGCATGAAGATCACCTGCACAATTTCATAAATTTTCGTAGACATTGTGTGAAACCAGATCGATACAGTGATGGCCAGAATGAGTAAAACAAGGATAGAAATTTATAGGCAGTTATAATGAAAAATATCAGCAAAAAGACATTTGAAGATACATTTGATATGGTTGCTCCAATGTAGGTAATGAGCAATACATCTGCAAATTGATCTTTCATGAAGTGGAAGCGGGCCTTTAAGAAATACTGCTGAGAGAAAGTAGCAACATTATCATAATATTGTTGACTACATATTTAGAAATATCACGTGCTCACCATGTACGTAATTCACGGCTCAAACCAGGAGGACCAATTTGATCGAAGCTTTTGATAGAATTATAGGGACTTTAATGTACACAGAAAAATTGTATTTCCACTATTTTCGTTATTTTCCTGCTTTTCCATGTATAATTCCAATATTAGATGTAATCTAATTATTTTTGATTACCATGTAAGTCTGTCAACCAGTTGACGGGAAAAACCACCCAAACAGGCATTCTCCTAATTTTAAGACAATAGTTATCACTCACACCTTTATCATGTTCTTCTTCACTGACCATCATATTCTTTTTGCATATAAGTATGCAATGGCCAAATCCCTTAAACAATAAGTAGCCCTCTCTTGGATGACACTTGTTTTTTTAGTCTTCTGTATTGGTGGACAAAAGTTATAGTTACACACACGCAAAACAAACAAAATCAAAATTTTTTAAGGTGATGAATAATTTTACATATCTGACATTGCATCTTGTTCGATAACCAAAAACACATTTACAGAGAAAAAAGTGAAGACCTGTAAGCAAGCTTCAAGTCCAGCCTCTGCGAGGCTATTGAAGAAAGCTATAGATGCTGCTAGTGAAAATGTAATGCTGCGATAAGAGGATTAAAAGTTTAAATGACCATCATCTGAAAACATCAAGCAAATGGTAAAATTTCTCAGAGAAGTCAAAAAATTAAAGTACATTCAAATAACCCCGAAAGAAAAGAAAACCAATATTACTATATTTGTGTGCATGATGAAAATGAATAGTTGCCAGTAAATAAAATGAAAGTCTGTGTCTCTTATACTAAAGAAAACGACTTGAGTTTAAATGTTATAAATTGTACTAGGTATAAAGAACTTCGATAATGAAGAAAACTTTGTATAACCATTCCAGATAATGTCTACTCTGGTCTAACTATGAAATAGTTACTAGAAACAATTTAAAATATTATTCACAGTTATGATCAGAATTTTGTAAGTATTCTGATGAATTGAACTTCCATAAGGCTTCATATTACACTTCATATGTTTCAGCAGTTGATAGTAACATAGCACCCGAAACGAAGGTCAATTGTAAAAGCTTTCTATATGGTTATCATAACTTAAATGGTCTCTAAGCTATGAGATTTTCATGCCCTTATTTTGAAAGTAATTGAGTGAAGAAGTTTATGAGAATATCTTCTAACCAATAGGAGTTTCAAGAAATCTGCCAGGTAACTTTGCCAATATAATAGCAACAGAAAGTAAGCCTGATAGCAACAGCTACTCCTTCAGTCCATTATGAAATTACCATATTTTCTCTTTGGGGTGTCACGGATAACACTATCTTTCCTACGATTGAAACTACTCTTAATGTATATGAGGTGATTATTGTCAATAAATTTTGCTGGTGCAAAATGAAAAGTTACATACATACCCATTTATTCAACTCTCAGTTAACGGGAGCATGACAGAAGTATATCTTAGGTAGCACGTCATATTGTAGATATTAGTGAGCAATATTTTCATCTGCATCAAGTTAAATGGTACTAAAAGAAAGTCTTGGGCAAATTATTTTGATAGTAAACCTTAGAAAAATCTATAACTGAATTTCTTGGCGCCAGGAGCTGTAAAAAGAATTGTATAATGATAACACAAAAATAAAAGTTCCAAGGACACGTAGGTATCCTACCTACTCTTGAGCAAGCAAGTTATATCCTTTGGTGATGGAATGCCCTTAAAGAAGTCTACTTTTTTTGATGATTCACTACAGGCTTGATTGTTTTCTATTGCCCGCGTCAAGATTGGCTGCTCCAAAGCATCAGTGTGGCGAGTTGTATCCTTGAGAAAGACTCTCATGTACACTGCTGCAATAATAGATATAACTGCTGCAACCTGGATGAGTTAAATAGTAGCTTATTAGCATCAAAACTATGAGTGAGCTTTGGCAAAAAAGTAGAAGGGAAATACGAGGTTAAAAAGGAAAATTTCCTCAGTTCGATAAAGAAACCAAGAAACGTGAATCGATGGGAAAGGGAAGACCTGAAATATCTGTGTGGTGGAGAGTAACCGAGCAGCTAAGGTACCACAAACATATGCGGCGGAAACTACACCAGACAGGACTCCAAATGCAGAGACACGCTTAGCCTCAGACACAGTATCTGCCTGAGAATATATTCGATTGACATTTAATTACAAAGCAACTTACTACATGATAAATAATACTCTCAAGTTCCATATGTACCTCTCTAATTATAATTTCGGTGGCTTTTTTTACAAATGGCCTTAAAGTTAAGCACTAATTGAATTATATCTGAAAAATAAAAAAAATGATTAGGGCATTGAGGTTTCAAATTACCAAATAGCCGAGGGCAATGCATATGACACCACCTTGAGTAACCATGGCAGTTAAAGTCCTGAACGCGTAGTATGCATAGAAAAAGGTTGTAGTCCGCTTCCATGCCAGAATTACTGCATATATTTGGTCATAGTGTGATAAACAAGACAATTCATAAATGAAAAATCATTACTATTTCCCAACTTTTACCACTCTTAAGTAATTTGCTTAAGAGTACGAGTACAAATTCCAGGATAATATGAGAATGAGACTGAGAAAAGTTCCAGTAATAATGTTTACATTCTCCCATAACACAGAATAATTTGAAAGAAATCCATAATCGATTCAGGTTCGCAAGTTTAACTTCTGTGCACATCCATGGGAAATAAAAGTGAAGCTGCTAGATAACAAATCTTCAACCAGTAAATATTCATTATACTTTACAACCAGTGTTCATGATGGTTCACCTCATTAACATGTATTTACAGTCATAACTTACACTTTAAATATGATACCAGAAGTCTTAAAATGTACCTAATTTACATCAATAATGACACAATTAACTCAATTTACAGAAAAAAGAACACAAGTTCTACATGTTAAAGTTGCCCGAATTTTTTATTCAAAATTACTTCTAATAAATTTATCCCACAGGCTAGCCATAAATTGACTGCAAAACGTCAGTACAATGAAGAGACAATCATGAGTGGACAGATAAGTTTATAAATATGTAAAACCAAATCAAAGGTATGATGTATCTACACGTGTTGCTGCTCCTTTGTTAGCAACAAAAATGCTTTGAATAATAGTTTAATTATAAATTTTAATTATCTTCCAAGTGTAATTTTCAGAATAATAATTCGTCTATGATCTAAAATTAGAACTGAATGTACTCTGTCTGCATTAAATTATGACATCAATGACAACTCATTATTCCTCAGCCGATGTAATTCCGCCTTAGAATGGTGGTCAAATGCCGGAACTTTCCCATGGAAGCACTCATTGGATAAGCAAAACCACATAGTATTATATACCTAGTGGAATAATGGAAAGAACAAGGGGGACAGTGAGCAAAGTTTTCCTGCCATAAGCATCGGACAGATTCCCAATTAGTGGCATCATGACTACAGACCCCAATCCTGCAATCTGCATATAATAAAATGATGTTCTTATAAATTTACAATGATGCTGATAACACTCCTCCATCAATACTTGACAAAATAATGTTTTGCTCCTTGCATTATAAAACTACATTTTGAACTCGAGACTTCAAGCTCTGAAGTAGTGAATAAGCATGAATACAGACTTTGTATAGCTCATTTTTTTGGTTAAGCTCTTCTAATAAATGAACAGAAGTAAAAACGACCTCACTGGGTCAGCTGAAATTGGTCGATGGTCAGGATTAGTTTCCCATAGCTGTGGTAACTCAGTCACATTTAACTGGAAAAATTGCACTTCAATTTTAGTATAAATTGATGATCAGCTGCTAGTTTATCCACACGATATATTTGCAATTAGCTATGAGACTTAATACTCCAATTGTCCTGCTTATAACGTAAACAGGATACATTATGAGAAATCAACCATTTACCACTTATCTCCTATCATTCAACTCAATTACTTGAGACTTCATCAGAATATTAATCCATCGAGTAGCTCCAGGCCCTTCAATGAGTACTTAAGCCCACAGAGGTTATATAATTGTTCTCCTAATCTACAAGTCCACCAGTTAACCAAAATCTAGATTCCACTTGCAAGGAGGTGGGAGGAGGGGGTGTGGGGTTTTAGAGAAAGAAAACAAATCATTCCACATTGAAAATTAGAGACGTGGCTTAAAAGGTTGCCTATATGTTTTGGTTTAAATGCTAGCAAACAGTTTACAATTCCTTTTCGGTTGGGGAAGAAGAGGAAAGAAAAACAGAATTCCATTCATCGAATAGGGGCTTCATAAAATATGATGATCAATTCACGGAAATGCATAAAACATTGCCATATAATCTGCTAGCTTGTTTGAAAATAATTCCTTGACACCCAGCAGCAGCAACACCAGCAGCAAGAGACTGATTTCTGGCTGAAAATGGTGAAATAATATATACAGAAAACACCAAATTATATTATTATGCTGGCAATGGCGTGTTTAATCAACAATAACAACACTACAAAACAATTCAGCATTCTTCTCTGAGAGATTTCGAAACCTTTTGAATCGGAATTTAATAATTCCACTAAGTAGTTTCCAAATAAAGGAAGTAAGAATGATTACGGAAAGAGAAGCAAATAATCAATTTCAAATACATTAAATTAATGAAACCTGAATACGAAGATAGAAATGAAGTGAAAATATACCGCTTGCTGGAAGCCGGTGAGGTAAATGGCAAGTGAACACTCGTCTTTACCAGGACACACTGCAGCCATTGTAACATCAGTAATGGCAGGATTCACCATTAGCGACGCCACGTTTGAGAGGAACACTGTCACGAACAGGTGGCTCAAACTCCCCCAGTTCTCCATCTTTGTCTCTCTGTGGATCAATGGCGGCTTGATCGTGGTAGTTGCATATAATATAGTAGGAGTCGTGGGAATTTGGATCCCAACTTCATAATAAACGCCACTATGCTCACTACTACATTAATTAATAGAAATTAATTTTTAGGAAATTGTAAAAAATACACCCTCTATTTAGGATGTATTGATTTTGAACCATGTTAGAGTTACACTTTTTGGTTCACAGTTTTTTTCACATGGGGGTGGGGCCCGCGATTGAGGGCCCCACCTCCATATAAGGGGATTGTGAACCAAAGCTGTACATTCAGTTTTATTCTTATATTTCACCATTTACATTTTATAACAAAATAACTTTTATGAACATTTTCAAAATTTCCATTAAACGTAGCTATTTATTATGACATATTTTTAAAGTTTTCTAAAAATGATATTTTTTTGTAATCATTGTACAAAATATATAGTATGTAAAAGGTAAATTTATAAAATATAATTACACAATTTTTCTTTCTTTGGCAACTCGTTCTTGTACAAACGGACCTCTCTTTTTCGAATTTTAGACAAACCAACCCCAGAATTATGTATTTTTGACATTTAAAATTGAAAGCAACAGTAAGAAATGCTTATAACGTGTTTGACTCCGTTTAAAAATAAAATGAAATTGAGCAGAACCTTCGTATAAGCATGTATAATTAAAAATAAGTTTAGATTTACGTACAGAATATTTTATTGTGAAAATATATAATTGAAAAATAAGTTCGAAAGAAAAAAAAGTTTCGTTTCAATGGTCATGAGCTAAATATATTATTTAATTATACAAAATCTAAAAATATATTATTAAATTATATAAAAGAATACGTGATTTATGTCCACCTACCAAGAGCAGAATGACAAGTCCACCTACCTCCTCCTCCATTAGGGGTTTGGTGGCTTGGGGACTTATGAATTATCATGCATCAAAAATCTCTGTCCTTCAAACTATGACCAATTTTATTCTTCTTTTGTCCAAGGAATTTTGAGTGTCTCATTACAAATTTTGGTTTCATTAAAAAAAAAAAAAAAAAAAAAAAAAAAAAAAAAGTTGGGGGAAAAA